>PVKZ01005647.1:0-48951 GCA_004027375.1 Macroglossus sobrinus
TTCTTTCTTTCTTTCTTTCTTTCTTTCTTTCTTTCTTTCTTTCTTTCTCTTTTTTTCTTCTTTGTTCTTTTTTTCTTTCTCTCTCTCTCTATTTTTTATTATTAAATTTGTTAGGGTGACATTGGTTAATAAAAATTATATAGGTTTCACTTATACAATTATATAATACTTCATACGCATGTTGCATTGTGTGTTTACCAACCAAAGTTAAATCTTCTGTCACCATATATTTGATCTTCTTTACCCTTATATATACCAAAGAGAATTTTAAAAATAATGTTAGCCAACAAAAATGTAATATTTAAGAAAATTAAGTAGTAAAATATATTTAATGTTAACAACTGAGATACAAATACATATTTAAAATCACACATACATATGTGCGTTCATATGTGTCTATATATGTATGTATGTAAAAATCTTTCTTATTCTGTAAAATTTATGACATAATTTTGCTTATATTTTTGTCTTCATTATCAAAGCTGTGTTTTCACTCTAATACTGTTTTCTAGAGCACATCTTTACTTCCAACTAAAATCTTTGAGCCATAGTTTTTTTAGACTTGTCTATAATATTATCAGCAAAAATTCAATCCCAAACCACTATTATCTATCTTACAATATTATTGTTCATTTTTAATATTCATATTTATTCATTTTATTCTGGATGCCAACACACTGCTTCTTTAACAGGTCTATTATTTATATAAGCCAATAAATGCACCAAACTCTTTTTTACTAGTAATGAGTAGAAATTGTAATGGAAAAAATACCACATAACAAAAACACATTTGAGTGAACAAAATATATAATTTGTGATGTATATTAGAAGAAAGTCTCTAACTCTACCAAGGGAATAACTGACATAAAATAATAGAGAGATGTACTTGATGACTGCATGAGATGATCATAATTGCAATCGATGTCTACATGTAATAAAATTTTAATCAAGTGAAATTTCAAATATTTTGCTTTAGGGAAGTATCTAATTTGTTTCAGAAAAAGAATATTATTGTAGAAATATACAAAAGAGGTTAAAGCTATCCTTTTAATGCGATCCTGAGTATAAAATGCTTCTGTAATAGGATGTACCTTTTAGTATTCTTGATTATTTAGGACAGTTCACACAAATCTGTAGAGATAAAACTGTTTCTTGTCAATAATAATACATTTTCTTGTCCATACAAATACAAATTATACATTTGATTTTACATTTTTAGCAAAATTGACACCAAACATATTTTATCATATTATTTGATATTAACCAGTTTTGCAGCCATCTTAAATTCATTTCAACATTTCTGAATGTTCGTGTTGAGTGTATTTTTCTTTTTCTGATCTTATTTATACTGGTTGTTAACATCTTACAAGTTTTTTCATTAAATAATGTGTCAAATTAAATCTTTGACATATATGTAAATTATATATGATTTACGATTATAGCTTTATCTGCTTGAATTATAATTAAACAGCTTTGGATGTTGAGGATACTGACATTGATACAATCAAAATATAGAACATTTCTATCACCATATGATCCATCATGTTACTCTTCAATAGCTTCAATAAAGTGTTCTCCATTTCTATGCTTTTAAATAGAACCACAGAGTATATAACACTTAGAGAATGACCTTTTCATACAGTATATTTTTCTGGAGGTTCACCCAGGTTGTTGCATGTATTAATATATCCTTCCTTATTGTTACTGAGTACATGACATAGATACACCACAAGTACCAGTTTGTTCACTCATTCACTGGTTGAAAGACATCTGCATTGCTTCTGGTTTGGAAATATTAAGATAAAGCTTCTATAGAAATATTTTGTGTAAATATCCATTTTCATTATTCTGGGATGATTGCATAGTAATGCAATTATTGTGTCAGATGGTCATAACATGTTTATTATTTTTGTAAATACTGTCAAATTGATTTTCAGAGAGACTATCATTTTATATGTAAATAATACAGTTTAATGTATAAATAATACAGTTTCCCCACAGACTTGTCAGCATTTGCTTTTGCTTTTTAAAAAATTTTAGCCACTCTGATGTGTGTAGTGATATCTCATTTTGATACTATACTGAATTTTCTAGAATGCTAATATGTGAAAGATTTTTTCATGTGCTTTTTACATTTCTTCAGTGAAATATTTGTGTATCTTTTGCCTACTTCTTGATTAGATTTTTACTTTATTTTTTTTAAATGAGTTTTTGAGAGTTTATAGAACTAGAACTAGATGCTAGTACTTTGTCAGATATGTGGTTGTTTGGAAATGTTTTCTCCCAGTCGTCAGTTTGTCTTTTTAATCTCTGAACAGTGTTTTCACACAGCAAAAGTTTTTAATACTAATGACATCTGATTTGTCAACTTTTCCTCTTATGTGTCTTTCTTTTGTTATTGTCTAAGAATACTCTGACTAGCCCTAATTCACAAAGATTTTCTCCTATTTTTTTCCTAAAAGTTTATAGTGTTACATTTTAAATTTAAGTCCATGATTTACTTTGAGTTGATTTTTGTATAAGGCATGAGGTTTGGGTCAAGCTTCATTTATGTATTTTTTGCCAATGTAAGTCCAATTACTCTAGTTGCATTTTTTGAAAGGATATATTTTCTCTATTGAAATGCTTTAAAATTTTTGTCAAAAACCTATAGGGAATATTTTTGGGTATTTTTCTTAATTTTCTATTCTGTTCCACTATCTATGTGTCTGTTCTATCACTAGTATCAAACAGTTCTTATTAGTATAGCCATGTAATAAATCTTGAAATAGGTTATACTGAATTTTTTCCATATTATTCTTCTTTTAAAATTGATTTTAGCTACTCTAGTTCCTATGATTTTCAAAATAAATTTTATAATTATCTTGTTTTTATCTATAAAAACTCTTGCTTGAATTTTGATGAGAATTGTATTTAAACTTGCATATCAATTTGGCAAGAACTGACATCTTAATTTAGGCAAGTCTTCCAATCCTTAAACATGATATGTTTCTCCATTTATTTAAATGTATTTGAGTTCTTTCATCAGCATTTAGTAGTTTACAACATACAAGTCTATGAATTATTTGCTAGATTTAAACCTAAGTATTTTTTGAGCGATTGTAAATGGTACTGTATTTTTTAATTCCAGAGTTTGTATATTTATTGTTAGTATGTAAAAATAGAATTTTATGTATGTATAAATGCATGTATGTGTGCATTTTTATTGGTCTTAAATCCTATGACCATGCTGAACTCATTTTAATAACTCTAAGAGTTTTGTTAGTATAATTCTTGTTTTTTTCTACATGTGCAATTATGTCTCCTGCAAATAGAAACAGTAATTTCTTGCTTATCTGTATGCCTTTAATTTTCTTTTAAAAATTTTTTTCTTGTTGTACTGGCTAGAACAATATAAATAAGAGGAGTAAGAACAGAGATCTCATCTTTTCCCAACCATAGGGAGAAGCATTCAGTCTTTCACTTTTAAGTATAATGTTAGCTATAGATTTTTGGTAAATGTGTTTTATAAAGCTGAGAAACATTCCCTCTATTCCTATTTTTCAGAGAGTACTTATCAAGAATAACTGTTGAATTTTGCATCATTCTATATGATCATTCTGTATGATTTTATAATATATAATGTTTTTTTTTTCCATTTGACCTGTCTATATGATGGATTATATTGACTTATTTTTAAATTTGAAACAGACTTGCATCCTTGGAATAAATTCCATTTGATGTATAGTCTTTCCTTATATTGATGAATTCTATTTGCTACTATTATATTAAGAACTTTTGTGTCTATATTTATGAAGGGTATTTGTCTGTGGTTTCCTTCTTTCCTTTTCCCCTTTTTTCTTTCTTTTATTGTATTGTTGTCTATGTCTGTTTTAGATATGAGGATAATATTAACTTCATAAATGAATTGAACAGTGTTCTCTCCTCTTCTATTTTCTGATAAAGATTGTATAGAACTGGTGTTAATTCTTCTTTTAAAGGTTTTTCTTATGGAATTCTTCAGTGAAACCATCTGGTCCTAGTGATTTCTCTATGAGGAGATTTAAATTAAGAATGCAGTTTTCTTAATAATGAAAGTGATATTTAAAAGAGCTTTTTCTTCTGGTAGTTTATGTTTTTTGAAGGATTGGCCCATTTCATCTAAGTTCTCAAATTTTTGTTTATGTAGTTATTCATCCCCAGAGTCTGTAGTTATAACTTTTCTTTTCTTCTTGATATTTATTTTGTGATTTATTGAAGGTTTGACACGTTTGTGGTTCACTTAGCTTTTATAATATTTTGCCAAACTTGAAAATTTTTAAATTAAAATTATTGGGGTGACATTGGTTAATAAAATCAAATAGATTTCAAATGTACAATTCAATAATACATCATAAGTGTACTGTATTGTGTGTTCACTACCCAAAGTTAAATTTCCTCTCATCACCAACTATTTGACCCCCTTTACCTTTATCTACCTCCAAAGTTTTTGATTTTTATTTCTTTGAATACTTTTGTATCACCATACTATTGCCTATCCTTCCAGGATTCTGCAAACATTAATGCTAGATCCATTTCATAGATCTATGCATCTCTGTTGATAATTTTTTCAATTTATTATACCCATTATTGAGATTGGAAAATTTCTGTTGTTCTATTTTACAATTCACTAACTTTTTCTTCTGTCTCCTCCATTTGTTAGGGATAACAACCATTAAATCCCCACTCCCTCCTTTAACTTGGCTATTCTATTTTTCAGCTCAAAATTGCTATTTGGTTTATCTTTATCTTTTATTTATTTGCCAAAAATTATTTTTTTAAATTTTTTTCTGTTGTATTTGTAACTACTCATTGGAATATTTTTATGATTCTACTCTAAAATTTTAGGTAATTCTAACATCTGTTATTTTGGTGCTGTCATCTATTGTCTTTGTAAATTCATTTTGAAATCTTCTTGGTTCTTGGTACAATGAGAAATATTTTTAATAAATCCTGGATATTTGAGTATTATGTTATGACATTCTAGATCTTATTTGAGATATACTTTTTTAAACTGGCTTCCTCTATATAACTTTAGCAGATAAAAGGAGATACTGCTTGTTACTGCCAGATGTGAGTAGAAGTCTATATTCACCACTCAGCTTCTGTTAATATTCAGTGTGGGGCTCCTCTTTTTCAGTCATTCTGAGTCCCTGCTATGCCCCCACTGATACTGGTCTGTCTGGAAAAGTTTGGAGTATCTCATTACTGTTACCCACTGGGCCTAATATTATACCCACTTATACTATAGTGCATGGAGGTGGCCATGTTACAGCTGAGAGGTGCTGAAAGTTCAAACTTCCACTAAGTCTCCTTTAATTCCCCATATGACATTTAAAAAATACTGTATACAAATATCTTTATGCTAAAAAATTATTGTCAGGTTCATAAAATTCTTAAAAGAAAAAGAACTCTTGCAAAAAATAATGACAGAGAGTAATGACTTGCCCTAAAGAATAATGAAAAAACAATATAATCTTGAGAAAAAGAACTAGGTAATAACCATACAAAAATACACTGAATTTCACCAGCAATAAGGATGAGTAGGAATAGATTTTAAATTCTCTGAAGTATTTATTATTTAGGTAGAAATATAAATTTGTAGAGCTACTGGGGAGATCAGAAATGACATTGTATTGCTTATAAATATATTCAGACTTATAATAAAAAAAGTTTGAAGTATATATAAAATTTTAATCTCTAGTTAATTTTAATATTAAAAACAGCATAAATAGTCATAATTTAAATAAGTGATTACTGGGAGAGTCCTTATAAAATGACTTTGGACATAATGAGCAGCAGTCAGTAGATGTTGATTACTTTCATTACTCTCTTTATAATTAGGAAACTATTTATGTTGTGATCTAATAATATAATACATGACAGTAATCTGAAAGGTTAATGCTCTGCTCATCATACATGTTAAAATGGAGATTTTCCATAAACTAAGGAAAGATTAAAAATTAAAACGCTCATCCATGATTCCATATTGTGTGGAGCATGTATGTGTAATGTGTATATGTGTGTGTGTGTGTTTATATGTTTGTGTTTGTGTGTGTTTTGTCAACATATTGTTGAAGATTGTTACCAAAGGAGGTATTAGGAGAGATTTTATATTCTCTTTTAGTTTTTTTTATATTTTTCAAAGTTTTCCATTGGCCACATTTTAAGACTTTAAAGAAAACAATAATAAGGCATAGTAGATAGTCATAAAAACATTTAAAAAGTGATGAATAATTTCAAAATTCAAAAATGATTTGTAAAGTAGTGCCATTGGATTAACAATTTCTCCCTAACCAAGAAAGACCAAGACAAATTCAAGATTGTTCTTATTTTATGATTTAAACCATATGAATTGAAGTAAAACGAAAAAGAGTGACTAACATGTAAATAATTTGACTTGATTACTTTATAATTTAATCAAATTCCATGTTTTTTAAAAATTATTTTATTTATATTTGAATGATTTGCATGTTACTCTAAATTATTTGCTTTGTCTTTAGATTTTCAATATTGTGAAGTGGTATATGTTTCAACTTCCTTTCTATCAGGAAAAATACTTAGTAATTGAAATTCATTGAATCCTTTTTTTACCATTCTTGGGCTAAAATTTAACATAAGGAGGAAATAGGTATTACATAATTTCTTAATATGTTGCCTGAATAATTTTTAGATAAGGGGTTCAAATATATCACTGTTGTACAACATTCCTGCATTGCTCAAATGAGAACTTTTAACTCCATTGTTGATCTTTGAAGTATTACGTAGCACAACAAAAATAGAAGCAACTTTAATAACCTATAGTGAGTGACAGGTAAAATTAATTATATCACATGTCCAAAAAAGAACAAAAGAGCCACTTTGCTATTATTTTAAATACCACTGTGAGATATTTTTACAAACGTGATGCTTTAGAATTTTATTTCTGTATAAATATATGTACAATATGCAGAGTAAATTAGCAGGATTCAAAGTGCATTGTGCAAATTTAAATATTTATTTATTTAACTATATAAACCTTACATATAAATTGACACATATTTGATTAATGTACATATTAAACAGTACCATACATTGCAAAAACTCTCAGCCTATGAATCAGCATGCTAAAAACTGGTAATATCTAGGTAATAACATAGTAATTATTTGTATTAGCTATTTTCACTCTTTTTCACATAATAAACACAAATACCTACATAAATTTTTTCAAAGGAATAAAATAGACTACAAATAATATTTCTGGACTATAAACACATTAATTAGTATTCTATTCAACCAATTATTTTAATTATATTATTCCATTTTTTTTTCTTTAATGCAATGACTATTATCTTTGGCAGTTTGATTATTCTCAACTCTTTCATTCCATGTCCCCTGAAAACTGTCATTACACTACATCCTAAATGCTCAGTGGCTGGGAGAACAACAGTTGGAGGCAATTATTGAAAGGAGTTTCTAAAAATCATATAAAATATATTTTCAATATAATTCAATTAATTATTATCACTGTCAATTTGCAATCATCAGAAATTTTAAACTGTGTTTCTATACCTTGTACATTTTCTTGAAAAACAAAAAAATAAAAGATTTATTTTTAAGCTCTACTGTGATTCTCTGTGCAAGAAACATCTTGCCTGTTTGTTAAAAATTAAAATAGACTCTACTCTGAAGATTCTGTTTATGTAGATCTGGACTCAGCTCTAGGGACTAATTTTTTAACAGTTAAGAATTCTGATGTGAGTTATTGACTGTTAGCATCAAATATACAGCTCACTATTGTTTTGTAAATAACAGGCACAGTCAAGAACAGTTAGAGAAGTGAACTGGTTCCCTAAAATATTTTGTTAAAAATATACTTTCTTTCCTTTCTTTGCTTCGTTTTATAAAATAATACTGATAATTTATATCATTTTTAAATAATTAAAAAAACTAACAAGCAACTGAAATTAGAAGTGATATTTTTTTGCAACATTTCTTGGAGTAATTTATTATACTCCCAACTTATTTGCCATGATTGATGTTCATGTGATCATTTTTTACTTTAAAATCATTTATTTATAAACAATTAAGTTTGAGAATGCAAGCACATTAGTTTTACATCAGGAAGATCTCAGAGAAAAAAATAGGAAAAATTTATATGTTTCCATTAGCCTTGACTGCAAAAGTAAGTTTACAAGACTATTTGTTCCTTAGTGCCATTTAAATATGAGTACTTGGAACATAGCAATTATTTGGGGGTAGAGAATAGTACAAGAGTGGCTTGCCACAGAAGTATTTTAAAACTCAGGGGGAAAAGCCATGTAATTAAAGAGTACTCTTTTAAAAGAAAGGTGTAGTTATTTGGATTTAAAAAAATCATAACCTTTGAATGATGATTTGCTATTGAATGTCTTAGCACAGGTGTTCATGTATTCTGTATAAACAATTTGTCAAGAGTAATTGATGGTTTCTGTTACCTCAAAAATAGGTAGTTATTTCATTGGTGAATAGAAGAGGAAGTATGTATGAGAAGTTTTATACTCTTCTCAGTACATTAGGTAGAAAAAGAATGCCATCCATAGATTACATCATTTCCTTGTATGTTCATAACAGCAACTTTAAATAAAACATGTAACATTTTTTGATTTTGCATTTCTTTTGTGAGAAAGTTGTCTTAGATTTTTAAGGATATGTGGAAACCCTTAAATTAAATTCAAAATGACATAAAATAAATGAGTTTTTCGTAGTGGCTGTAATTTTCCTAGTGCCTTCCACTCTATAAACTCCATTTACAACCAGGAAAATATCTAAAACAAAGGTGTCTTTTGTGTGTTTTATCAGATTGGTGTGATCAATATACCTTCTTGTGTACTGAGTCTGTAATGCATAAGCATCTTATCACTTGCCATATATGGACCTTTTGAACTGACCTCATACCATTTAGAATCAGACTTCTATTCTTATTTCTTGTTTTTCTAAAGGCACGATTTACATTAGTATACAACAGAAGTGTGAGAGAATAAGGTATTAGAGGATAGTAAATTTAACTTATTTTATACTTAATGTATATTCAGAATAAACTCCAGTATCTAAAGTTGTACTATGAGTTAATATTTATTTATAATACAATAGATAAATTATTTTAATTTAGTTCCATGTGAAAAATAAAAATCATGGGCTCAACATATAATAAACCTGTAGATTGATAATATTGTATCACTATTTATTTAGGAACAGTATTGTAAGGTGTTTCCTTTCAGTATTCTTCAGTACAAATTCTAAACTACTTGTTTGTATTCATTTTTTTATTCGTATTCTTCTCTTTTCAAACACTTAAATCAGCCACTAAATTATATCAGCAATGACTTGACAGATTAATCCAGTTATAATCACTTAAATTAGAAACTGTGCCTAAATCTTTCCTACAGCCAGTCACATTCATGAAATTAAGTCTTATGGATTTACATTCCATTAATATTAATACTTCAATTATCTAAACAATGAAAAGTAAATCTTTTTGTTTATACTTTATTAAGCAAAATAATTTCTCTCCTTTCCTCTCTCTCTACTCTGTCTCTCTTTGTCTTTCAACCTGGGACCCTTCAATCAAATGTAAGGCTTATTTAAAAATGGAACTAAGCTGACCAAAACATGTGTGAAAGCCCAGTCTCTTGCATATAATTCACTGAGCTAAGACGTAAGAAAAAAAAAATTAATGCAGAAATAAAAGAGTTAATATACTTATTTCACATTTTATTTTTTTTTTCAGAAATTTGGAGCCAGCACTAATTTAAAATTACCATAATTTTAAAATATTATTTTTAATTTAAGACATCTATACATGTTAAATGGATAAAACTATGATTAAGGACAAAAATAAATTAATTAGCTCATTACACAAGTAATAATAAGAAGAAAAAACTGATGGTTACATACAATGCTCTTTTACTAATCAAAGGGGTGCTGTTTTATTATTTCAAATAGAACCTCAAATTCATTCATTCATATATACTTATACTATATATACAGACAATATATATAAATATATAATATATACAAATATATGTATGTATATATTTAAATAAACCTGTATCTAGCCAAACTGATATACAAGTTAATTTTTGCTATTTGTATTTACATAAATATAATCTAGTAAAAAGTGACATCTATTTTAACATGCAAAATTATGCTGTGGAAATGATGCTTTTTTGTGGACAAGAGTATATGAGGGAGTCCTTATGGTTAATGTACTAGAAATTAATTGCTGAATAAAGAACATGTTTGTTTTTAATGTAAATAAATACTGCCCAATTGAATGCTGATATTTTTTATCGATTTATACTATCATCAAAAGTGTATGAAAATACTGTACATAAATGCTCCTCAATTTTTTATTTAGTTATTGATCTTAGTGACTTATGGCAGTTCTATATATTTTGTGAATATTCATTTATATATGATGCAAATGTTTTCTCCCAGTCTATCTTTTATATTTTTATCTGTCTCACATATTTTATCATATACATGACTTTTAATAATAATATGGTTAAATCTAATGATGTTTTAGCTTTTGTTTTTCTGTATTATTTTTTATTTTAAAAGATCTTCACTTTTTAAATGCTATAGATACATTATTCTATCCAAAAATTTTAAATAACCTTTTATATTTTCTTCTGATACTTTATAATTTGTTTTTTATAGTTATTTATTTTAAATATTATATTTTTTGGTGACAACTTGAGTAAGCAATTAAATTATCTTTACCTTTTCACTGGTATATTTAATTTTTCTCTTATAATAAAAATTTCTTAACTTTCTCAAAAAATTAAAAATGCCACTTAATATATATGATCAAACATGGACTTGGCTGTGATCACAGATTTGGTTCTGATTTTGTAATACGTACTTTCATCAATTTCTTCATTTATCATACCATAGTTTTATAATATTTTACCATAATAAGAAAAGTAATCCTTTAAAAAAAATTTTCCAGTTTCTACATAATCATATCATGATAGTTTTATCTATACAAATTATTCTTTTTAACTTCTTTGTCATACTAGGCTGGCAAAACTTCTAATCAAAAGTTGGCAAAAATAGTGATACTGATAGTGATAGTGATACTGAGAAACCCTTGTCTCATCTCTGATTTTAAAGGGAAAGTGTGCTACATATTTTGTATTATTTAATGTTTCAAGAATAAAAAAAATATTACTTTAGATACTAGGAGTTTAAATAGAGGGACTTTGGTAAGGAGGATTGGTTATAAAAGTACTGTACGTATGGGAGGAGCCAAAGGAAAAAAACAACAAAACATGTTGTTGCTCAAATGTCTGCAATGGCTTAGAGTGTGAGGAACAGAAGAAGAAAGTTTTGTTACATGAAGTTGAATAAAACAGTCATGACTGAGGCTGCTGTGGTTTATGCTTTGAAACTGCCACTTCACACCTGTGCCGAAATACAAGAAACAGTTTAAAGTCTTATAATACTGTCTATTACATGTTTAATGTTATCCAATATAGTCACTACAAGTAGAGAGGAGAGAACATAAGGGGAAATATAGATTTAAGTCAATAGGCAAATTAACAGCAAACTCTGCATCTTTGGCTACTAAGCAAATGAGCCCATATTACCTGTGTAAGTGAAAAGGGAAGCAGGAGCATAAAAGATGTGGTGACCGAAGCAGAGTTTTGCATACTACTATTCACAATTAAACTTTCATAAAATAACACTAGTGATAATTTACTTTTGCTTATTACATCAACTTTTCCTCATGCAAATAAAAATGTGCCAACACTTCTGCCAAAATAAGATAATTTAAAGTCTATCAGTCAGTATATCTATTTTTGTGCATTGGTAATTCCTCACTTATTCAGATATCTGAATATTTTGTGACCTAAAAATACACTGTAAAATTAACCATGATCAATATTCCTGATATAAAGTAGAAGAAAAAAACGATGAGTGAAAAAATAGTTAATAATTAAAAATAAATACCCAAAAGCAAGAAAGCTAAAATGTGTAGCTATCTCAGTCTTTATTTCTGTAACTAGAAACTAGTAAACTTGATATTTGAATTCCAAATCTACTATTCCTTTCCTGTCCCCTTTGCCCTTAGATAGTATTTAAATCTGGTCATAGTTCTTGTGCTGGTGAAGATCTGAATCATTGGTGGTCTTGATCTTATTACGTTGATTTCATTGTTCATTAATTTGCTACTTAATGTAGAAGTAATAGGACAATTTCTAGAAAATCATAAAGTTCCAGGCGTAGGACTCTGTCTTCACTGTGCAGAAGCAGCCCTATTTCTCTTCAGCTTTGGATTTGGGCTCCTTGGCCAGTACAGTGAAGCTTTTCTTTTGATTCAGTCTTGTATGAAGCCTATACAACCAGTAGGCAGTTTTAACTTTCATTCTAAGGGAACTATTGCTGTGCCCCTGGAAGAAGTATTAGGATATAAGACCTCTGAACCAACCGAGACCAGAGTTGAAATATTGTGTACCAAATATTTTGCCAGTGGAATATCAGGTGTGAGAAGAAAGGCATTGCCACCTCACTTTAGTTAGGTAGCTAGGGACATGCTGGAGAAACAATGGAGCCCCCAAAATCTATGTTTTAAAATAGTACAAGCTTATTTTTCTCCTATTTTAAATTTCCAATATGGAGTGGGTTAAGGCTTTATTCCACAATGATCTCATTCTGGGACCAAAACTGGTAGAGTAGCCACTCTGTTATATTAATACATAAAGTGACAGAAGGAAAGAAAATGAGGCTGCACTAAATGGTAATCTATATCTTTAAGCTTCTGCCTGGACATGACCAAAGCAAATCACATGGCTGTATATAATCGTTAAACTCTTTCCCTAACCATTTTGTCCAGTTTAGTGAATTTAATTACTGATATACCCTTAGTTAACCTTCTAGTCTAGAACATAGTAATACATATAGAAATTTTAGCAGTGAGAGTTAATTTGATCCTCTAGTTTCAATTTGGAGTTTTTGTTCAAGATGTTCTTAGATTTATCTTTTAGCAGCTGGAGTTGAAAAAAAATGTTTTCTCTTCTAGAACTGCAAGTTCCTAAATTTCTGAACTCTTACTTCATTTTATTCCTGCTTGTATACTAACCCTTTTCTAAGTTTATCTCTTCCTCGAATAACTTTA
Source organism: Macroglossus sobrinus (assembly GCA_004027375.1). Taxonomy (NCBI): domain Eukaryota; kingdom Metazoa; phylum Chordata; class Mammalia; order Chiroptera; family Pteropodidae; genus Macroglossus; species Macroglossus sobrinus. Next base: position 13,160 of record PVKZ01005647.1, read on the forward strand.
TCCAATTTAGCCAAGAGCAACCAACACACAGTACTAACATTGTGTTTTATGAGCTTTAGACTTAAATCGTGTGTTCATTATGTATGTGATTCAATTCCAAAATAACTACAGGAAATATTCTCCAAACAATCACTGCTGCATTTAAAGCAACACCATTCTTCCACTTACTGACCTCCTACTTAACAACCAAGGACTACACAATTTTGGCTATTGTATATACATAAATATAATATATAAATGTTAATATAAATAGTATATAAAATGTGAAAAAGAAAGAGAGCATATATAGTTTTTTGTATGAAAATATTATATAATTATTTAAATTTATGTTTTATATATTTATAATTACATATAATTTATATATAAATACCATAATGTTTATAATAAAATAAAACTATATATTGTTGGTATCTTCCTTTTTTTGGCAGTGCCACTTATTGTTATAGTGTATTTTAATCTCTCAGGATGGTCTGAGCCATGATTTGGTAAAAACTCCAAAATCTTATTGGCTTAAAACAACAAAGTTTTACTTTCATTCATTCTACACATCTATCACAGGTTGGCTGAGACTCTGTCCTGTCGTCATCACTCAGGGAAACAAGGTAAGGGAGAGCCATCATCTCAATTACTGCTGGTCATAATACAAGAGTGAAAAAGTCCTATGAGACCTGACTCTTAAAACTTCTGCCTGGAGGTAACATGAATCATTTCTATTTTCATTTACTGTTAATGGCAATAAGTCTCAACGTGACAGAATGTGCATCTGACCATGTACCCACACATTTGATGAACAGCAAAAGTATCTTACATATATACCTATCTCTTGATTCCTAGCCCTATGTATTCTGGCAACAAAATGAATAAAACCAAGAAATGGTCAATGTTTCAATATATATATATATATATATATATATATATATATATATATTATCTTGTAGAACAGTATCCCAAACTCACAGCATTGTCACTTAGCTGGAGCCTAAACTGAGTATTCAATAGACAATTCCCGCATTTTACGAAGACAACTGTTTCTGAATGTCTTCATAGTAGTAAGTTACATAAATGTGAAGCCATTGATATAGTTATTTTAATGAAAACTAATTTTCTTTGATAGAAAGAAGACTGTTTATGATATCATAACAATGAATACATTCTAGGCATTCATAGCTAGTGGCTGACATAGCATGACTGGAAAAATGGTATTCAGAAAGAATGTCTTTCCTATCAGTGACAAACCACTGTCTATGATTCCAGGGTTAAATGTGAGTTTGAAATGTGACAGCTCTAAGTGAGTTGCTTGTCTCTTTGGTAAACTGGGCCAAATATGGGTAGGTCTCTGTTCTTGGATGATTAGACATACATTGAGGTGGTAGCCATATTAGTGTTAAGAGAAAGAAATCCTAAATTATTAAAAGCACACACAAGCTCCAGTTCTGCTACCATTGCTTTTTTGTACACACATATGTGGCACAAGCACTGTCAATTTAGGGAAAGATGCCAAACAATGGGTTATCATATTCTCTTGATTATTCTAGCATTGGTTTAAGTAAGTACTTGTAAGTCTTTATGTTGTATATAAAAATCCAACATTCTCTACCTGTTTCAAAAAGTCAACTGACATTACTCTTGTGTCAATCTCCTTATCCTTAATCTTCCAATTTTGTCAAAGTGTTGGCCACTACCTATAACTTAGTGCAGCACATTTGGCTATAAGACCCTCCAGTCAAAGTAAAAACAAGTGTACTTTTGTGAAGATTGACTACTAAAAAGATTTTTTTTTTCCTATTGTTTTTAGGGATATTCCTGGGTGGAACTTTGATGCAATAGCAGTCAACTTTCAGATGATGTCAGCATAGAATGAAGAATAATTCATAAACCAGGTTCAGGTTTTTTCTTTTGTTTTTGTTTATTCATTTCCCCATACTGGTCACAAGGAACAATTCATAAAGGTATAAGTGTGGGATTTCTATTCAACTAATTTTAAGGGATGATGTATGTATAACCTGAGAATTCAAAACTGGCTGCCTAATGGTTATTACCCAAGAACAAGTGATAACACAACACTTCAAGACTCTAGAAACTCTTACTATTAAAATTATTAAAAGGAGTCTAAGCACGTATTACTTTTGAATAGTAAAATCTGTATCAAAAGAATAAAAAATAGGTAAACTCTGACATAAATAAGAAGTACAATTCACAAAGAATGGAACTCAACAATAAATTATAATGCCATAAATTGGAAGATAAATATATTGTTCAAATTTTTATATGTTTGGTTGAATAACAGTATAGGGAAGAAAATATTTTATCAATAAATGTCTATAATTTAACATTAATTTTGTCAAATCTCTTTATTAAGTTCAGTTCTCTTCAACTGACTTTCAAAAGAACAAGAAGAAAGGCCTGGTCCCTGCTGGGTTTGTTATTGAGTGCCTGCCAGTTTTTCTTAACTGTTAAATTGGAGCTTTATTAAAACTTTAAAATGTACTATGATGTCTTTAGTCAAAACAATAATATGACGGACAAATTAAAAATATATATTTTAGACTACTTAACAAATTTCTAGTAGAAAAATTACATGTTTTAAATGGCTTCTAATATTTTTTCATAAAGATGCCTTAAAATCAATATAGGCTTTCTACAGGATCTTGAACTCATCTTCCTGAAAATTTTTTTCACTTACTGACTGTGCCTCTTTGCCAAGTTATATTATTTCTCTATGCCTCAGTTTCTTCATTTGAAAATATAAATGTTATATCACCTACTTTTATAAATAATAATTTTTAACATTTTGCCAATAATCCATATGTAGAATATCAGTGATGATATTTCATGAGTAGTTTCATGAATTTATGGCATAAATTATATCAGCAATATTTACTGATTGCAATAGAAAATTTTATTTTATATCATTATCTTGCTGGAGAAAGAAACTATTAACTTGTATCTTACATTGTTCTTATCTTCTCCATAAATCAAATATATTCTATACATACTTGCATGGTCAAGAATTCTCCCTTTATCAAAAAAGTATATTTTAATTTTCATTGGCTTTGAAAATGAGAATTCATAGCTCATAGTTGTTTCTATTCTATTTGTTGATATCTAAAATATGGACCAGGAGGAATATCTGCAGTAAGATTATCTATAACATAAGCTATTTTAATGTTTTTATTAGGGTGAATAACTGTGTGAAAAGTAATTACCTAGCTTTTAAATTAATTTTAGGAAATTAAATAATACTAGATCAAATTATAAAGTCTTTCTCTAGGCAACTTGCACTTTTAATATCTCAATTGCAAATAAAAATGGTTGTTTTATTTAGGTCTATTATTATTTAGGACCACCAAAAGTATGACCTAAGATTAACATTTTATTTCTCTAATTGTTTGGAAAAGCATTTACATACTCAATTGTGCCAAGGTAATCCCAGATAATATTTTCAGAATGTCTGAAACTTGTAAATAAGTCTTTTGTCATCTATTTTAAAATATTTGAAAGTAGCTATTTTACTGAATTAAAAAAGTAACTTAGTTCTATAAATGTATACAAATCTTTGTTATTATTATCTTTAGCATTAACATTTCTTGCATCATGTTCATCAAAAGAAAGTTCCCACTAATGGGATAATAATCTGTGTTTATATAATAAAGACTTCAGATTTTATAATAATATAATGAAAGATGATTTGTATCAGGTTTTCAATTTCAGGTACATAATTGTTTCTTCCATTCACTTTTACAGGCAATTTTTTAAAAGTATTTCTTTATGGGAAGCTATTTCAATTGACAGAATTATTTTGGAACAGTGCAAAATTCTCCAAATGTAATTGTGATGAACAGGCTCTATGGTGGCTCCTATTGGGGAGAAATTCATAACTCAGATTAATTTCTCTCCTAGAACATAATGGTTTTTGTCTCTATACCAAAAACAATTACTATCAATTTAATTTTATATGAGAGCCAATTGTTTCATGAGATTTAGCTGCTGCATTATATTTTGTACCTGCATTTTCACAGGCATGGAATTTAATTGCTCCTTTATTTGGCTGATTATTTTTATATTTGGGCATTTTTGCCATTATGCTGAGATTAAATTGTGCATTTATTGATGCCCTTGGGAAATTTTGCTTCATACTGACAATTCATAGTCATAATTTAATTGCAAAAACTGTGTGTGTGCGTTCAGGAGATGGGGATGTCTATTAAATCTATTGGACCTAAAAATAAATTTCCAAACTGAAAACTATTATTGGCAAATACTTTCAAGCCATTTCACAATTACATTTTTAGAGAGATATGTCTGACTACCCTTTATTTTTATTTTGCATGAGCACTTGCTTTCAGGGAAAAATATACATTGCACATTAATGAATATAACTTCATATACGGTATTGTTGTACATTAGTTTATAACTCTACTGCTCTTTCATAAACTGAATAACTTGTTCCAAACTAGCTAAATAAACTTTATTTGCCTTTGTATTGCAGAATGACATGAGAGACAGAAGTTGTTACTACAAGTATATTATTTTAAATTCTGTTTTACCCTACAAGTTCCTCAGTTCTGTCCTTTGTGCCATTTGTTAAAACAAGTCAGAATGGAGACATTTGAAATATCATCTATATAATAAAAAGCAACAAAATAAAGGAGGGTGAGAATAAATGACTTTAATTTTAAGGTAGAAAAATTAGGTTCCATGTAAAAAAACGTATAAGTACTTGAAAACTTCTAATCAAGTTTAAATGCTTTCATGTGTTTCCATTCAAAATTTTATTTGTAAGTTTTTATTAATGCAATACATATATGTGATAGACATTATAATTTACAAAGAGTTCCATAATGAAAAGCAGCAACTCTTCACCCTCACCTCATTTTCAGTCACACCTAGAAATAATGCATTTTAATTCGTTGGCAGTTTCTCCTTTAATTACAAAACAAAGCTTTTTATATTATTGTTTTTTCAAGCTTAGATATTGACATTCAGTTTAGAAAGGTAAATATTTACAACCCTCAATCTCCATGTCCACTGTACAACTTCTGTAATATTTTTCTTGTATAACTGATTTTAACTCTTCTATTGCTTTTATTTGTAACTTTGGGTAATATGGTTGAATCAACAATTTTCTGTCAACTTTGACTCTCACAATGTAAAATGAACATTTTAATATCAAAAGCCTTTCTTTCATATCTGCTCTTCTATCTCCCAGTTCTTTCAGTTGTGCATTTAATACCTTTATTTTCTAGGCTGATTTCATTTACGTTCTGTTCACTATCTGAAATTATCTATGCATTATCTGCCATTTAGTTCTAAAAGTTAAAATCAATGAACATCATCTACATTATTATGAATATGAAAATTACTCTTCAGAACAAAGGCATCTAGTTTCCCATTTTCTGGGACATTTCGCTTTTTATAGATGTAATAATAAGATTTCTAATCCATTTCAAGTCTCATTTGAACCTCTAGCTTTACTTTTCAAAAATTGCTTATATTTATGTTGACTTCATATTTATCTTATGGCTTTATCATATAGATTTTTTCTCCTAAAATTTCTAAAATTTCCCTTCCCTTTTATCTTTCCTCTCTTCTTTCATTTTTTTCTTTCTGTCTTTGAAAGAATAAATGTATATCTGCCTTACTATATTCTAATTTTTAAACTCTTAAGATAATTCATGAAATCCACCCATTTTTCTTGAAGACTGCATTTTTTTCTGATTTTCTATTTAAATTAGTAACAATTGATGCCTCTTAGACATTTCTTTTCATTGAAACTCCGGTTTAGCCCTACCACTTTTTATATCTCATTTCTTCCTCTTTATTGTTTTTACACTTATTTATTAAAATGGATTCTCAGATTATTTTCTCATTATGAGTCTGGGATATGATTTTTCTCAATCATAGAAAGAGCAAAATATTTGTATTTTCTCATAATTTAATTAGGTATAGAATTCCTCAAAATAAGTTTTCCTCAGAATGAAGGCAGCGACCTATTATTTTTCTCTATCCTTTGTTATCAATGAAGAGCATTTCTTCCTTTCCTTTATTTGTTTGTTTATTTTGTTTTGTGTTTACTCTCAGATATATGTTGATTTTTTATTCTTGGTTTTATGGCAAAACTTTGCTTATTTATTTTATAATTAATTTTCACTATTTTCTGGTTTTCTCTCTCCAAAGCTCATTTTTTTCCCAAAATGACCCTTTGATATTTTTAATCTTACTTTTTATGATATCTTTTATATTTTTAAATTATTCTAAGCAGATTAAATGTTCTCCTACTATTCATGATTCCCAATCCTACTTGTATCTTTCCTTATAGTCCTTCATTTGATAATATTGTTTTTTTTATCTTTTGATTCTGAACTGTATAATATGCACACGGAACTAATTTGCCATGGGAGGTTATCTACGGCAATGTTGGTGTTCATTTATACCAGTATTCAGTCTGATGGGTGATGTTTTTAAACAGATTAGTGTGTCCCAGTGTCCTATTGGTTGCTAAATATTTTCAACATTCCACATGCATACTTATATTATAATACTTGAAGAACACAGATTGGTAAAACAAACAAAAACTAAAATATAAAAATCTAAAGTTAGAAAATAAATAACATTCTTAAAAATAGATTGTTTTTAATAACCTGTTCTCTTAATATTAGTATCTGTCTACAAAATAAAGATAAAATTATTTACAAAGATTTATACCCTACATTTTCTTTTAGTTGTTGTTGTTTTACAATTTATGATCAGTAGTTTTCTATAACTTTAAATATTTTTCAATATAAATATTAATGGAGGAAGAGTAGTATTTTGTATGAAGATATAATCATTAATTTAACTAAACTTATTTTTGAGAAATATGTATTTCCTTTGCTTTATAAATAACATCATATGAATCTCATTGTACATAAAAGCTTATAATTTCTCTTAGAAAACTTGAGTTTGAGAAAGGTATACCATTTTAAACTTTTACCTTTTTCTGATATTGATGTTTGTTCATATTTTACTAGTTCTGAATTTTTAATACCTTCTGTATTTTTACAAAATTCATGTTAAAGGTGGGATCTAATTTTATTTTGTATTCCTTTGATTGCTAATTAAGTTACTTGTTTTCTAACATAAGCACTTGAGTAAAGTCATTAATATTTTTCATTTTAAGTTGAAAGAATCTCAATTACTTTTATTCTTAAAAGATATATTTCATACTAAAATCTAAAAGTTATATTTCCTTCTACATGTATAAAATGTAATTCTATTTATTTCCTTCTGCATGTATAAAGTGTAAATCTATTTATAATTAATGTTAATATATCTTACATATAAATATGTTATGTTTTTAAACACTTAAAATTATGATTGGATGAATTATTCAATACTATCCACAATCATATATTTCTCCACTCTTCTAAAACCTACAGTAGTTATATATGGATTTTTCATTTTTGGAAGAATCTACTTCTAGGCTTTCTTTCATTCCCTTGAGCTACCTGCCTATCATTGTAAGAGTACTAAATTCATTTAATTAGTATGGCTCATTTTATTACTAGCAGGACAAGTTTTAGTAAATAATTTTTTATTTAAAATATTTCTAAGATTTTTTCATGGGCTATTCAGTAAAATACAGATTAATTAACCATTAATATAAATAAATATATATATACATTATGTATATATATATGTATATATTTATATATATACACAAATATACATATATGGGAATGAATAAAATCTTACTGAGAAATTGGAATTTCAAGAAATCTATTAAGAAATTTGGTGACAATAACATAATCTTTAACAGCCTAGCATCTGTAATCACAGAGGCTTGAGTTTGAAATAGACCTCTGTTAACTAACTGTGAAATCATCAGGCTTGATATTTCTCAACTGCAAAAGAAAGATAATTATATAGACCTCAAAGGGATATTGTAAATTTTATAGAAATAATTATGTTAAGTGCTTACCTGAGAACCTGACACTAAATAATCATTCAGTAAATGGTTGCAGCATTAATCTAATTTTGTCAGAGGACTAAGTAGAAGTGACATGGAGTGATTTACTAATCACCCTTAGCTCCTTTCTCATTGACAATATGAGCTGATTTAAACTCCGAAGCATTTCTGAAAATTAAAACCATAAACCCAGCCTTCTTTATTAGAACAAGAGGGATACTGAATCCAGAAAAGCTGATATAATACAATATATAAGTCATAATTATATGTGATGATGACTAAGCCTGTTAGAAAATTTCTGGCTTTGCCTTATGTTATATTAATGACTTCCAATGAATCATGTCTCCCTGGGCCCATGCCTCTGCACTATGACATTGCCATTATTCCCCAAAAAAGATGAAGTTTATCCACCCCTGTCTAGTCTGTCCAGGCTGCTATATATAACAAAATATCATAAACTTTATAGTTTTTAAAAAACTGAAATGTATTTCTCAGATTTCTGAAGGCTAGATATCCAAGATAATGACACCAGCATGGTAGGATGACTGACCTCTTCCTAGTTCACAGCCTGTGCCTTCTGCTTGTGTCTTCACAAGGTGGATGGGGCTAGAGATATTTCTGGAACCTCTTTTATAAGACACTAATTCCATTCTTAAGGGTTCTACTCTCATGGCTTAGGCACCTGCCAAAGGTCCATCATAACTTTTAGGGTTTAGGTTTCAACATGTGAATTATGGGGGGAACATGAAATTTCAGAAAATAGCAATCCAGTGACTCTGAGCTTTACTGGTAACTTACATAGACCAATAAGACATAGCAGAAAAGGCATGCAGATTCCAGAGTCTAAACCTTAAGTGGCCATTAGTTTCCACTCTTACTTTCTGAAAATTCCATGTTGTGAAACTCTGATCTAGACTATTGGAAGAATCAAGGTGCCCAGCTGACAGTTTGTATTAACTGTAAACCAGGTGTATGAGGACAACTCGAACCTGCTGGTACTAGTAGAAGATGCAGCCATAGGAGTAATCTGAGCAATCCTTAGCAGAAAATTGTCTATATTGCTGAACATAGAATTTTGGAAAATAATAAATTATTGTGTTAAGACACCATGTTTTAGAATAAATTGTTTCATAGTAATAAAAATAATACAAAATAAACTAAATATGCTGAGAGAGGTGAATGTTTCTTTCTTACACTCAGTCATCCTGCACATCAACTACTTTTTTTCTGGGGATGTGGTCCAAGTAAAAGAAGACACAGCTTCCTATTTTAACAATAAGACAAAAAGTAAAACTTCTGAAAGAATAATTTAAAAAAATATTCCAATTTTATTTTATGTAGGTCCAATCTATAATTAAAAAGACTCTTAAAAGCATTTGCATAAATATAATACAGTGAAAGCTCAATATCCTTCTCTTTTTTTGTGACAATACTAAAAAAAAATAGAATATAAACTCCATATTCATACATGAAAACAAACCCATTGATTTTTGCAAAAGACCTCTCAAGTACAGTGGCTTTAAAACAAATCTGGGAAATGTGTGCATGGTAGACACATTTTGCCACAGATCTTAAACAGCACCAAGATCAAACCTACATATATAAATGTAAATTTTTAAAAAGTAAAAGTAAATGTAAGCAAAAGTAAGCAGTTTTTGCATTTCAGCATAAAAAATTTCTTTTTCAAGTAAAATGAAAACAAGAAACTAATATATTGTCAGATTTGATTTTAATAACTTCTAACACTTACATATATAAAGTAATAAAACTACAAAAATTAAAAGGCAAATCATAAATTGGGAACTACCCATAAGATTTATGGCAAACAGATTGATATACCAAATATGCAAAGAGATTTACAAACAGATGTCAATAAAATAAGGGTAAAAAAGTAATGATTATTTTGGAAAAGAAAAATATAAATATCCACTAAAATATGAACAAATATGTAAGCACATTAGTTAAGCAATAAAATACATACATACGTACATACATACATACATACATACATACATAAAACAAGAAAGCAACATTTTAACTCTGCATTTGTTTAAAATGATGAAGAGTTAGAGAAGATTTGCTGAATAAGACTCCACAGTTGCATCATCATTTTTAATAGAGTAATTTGTGGGGAATTGGTGGAGAGATTGAAAGCTGGAGGGCAGCAATTACATAAGAAGACAGCATATGAACACTACTATAACATGAACAATTTATAGCCTATATGGCTTTTTGCAAAGTTATCAATGTCTTCTTTCTCTCAGAAATGAGAGAAATCCAGACTGCTGAGAACACAGAGTGGACAATATAGAGACTGGGAAAAAGTATCCTAGGATAGTATATTGAATTTAAAGCTATTAACGTTCCTCACTCACTCCCTAAACATTTCCATTCTATAACTTTTATTAAATAGTCAACATATATAATAAACCTAAAAAAAAGAAACACTTGTTATCAGAAGTGAATCAATGTGGGGCCAGTGCACATATACTCAAAAATTTTTTTAAATAAGGGATATTTTATACACATACACAAACATACAAACTCACTCATACTTGAAAACAAAGAAACCAGTACTCTTAATAAGTGAAAAGTCAAAGAAAAAAAATAGAAGAAAAGAAATCAAGAAGGACCTGGTAAACCCTTGAAAATGGAACTAAAAGTAAAATACCATAAGTAGCAGAAAGAAGAATAATAAATACTGTTAAAAATATAATCATATATATAGAAAGCACACATAAGAAAAACATATAGAACAATGAAAAAAGGCAAATTTTTGAATAAGTAATTGAAACTAATATGCATAGAGGACCAAGATGACCAAAACCTAATGATCAAACTACCTAAAGAAATTTGCTAGCATTTGTTAAAAATTTAGTATTTGGAGAAAAGTATATTTGAGATACAGAGTTCAAGTGATGATTACCAAGTTAATGCTGTGCACATCACAGAAATAAAAAGATCACATACTTGTCACTCTCCAAGCCAGGAACCAGAAACTGAATTGTAGGCAGAATATCCCTAGGTAGATAGAAAAAGTAGAATTATCTGATTATAGAATATTTTTGTAAATTTAACTTTAGAAACATAAAAATGTTTTACATAATATAAAATAAAATTATACAATGTTTTAAAAGAATGTCTAAAATACTAAAGCAAAATAAAATAGCCTAGGTCTTAACCATATACACACATAAGTAGTAATATATTTACAAACATATCTTGTTTTATTATACTTCTATTTGTTGCATTTCACCGATATTGCATTGTTTACAATTTGAAGTTTTGTAGCAATTCTGCATTCAGTCTATTGTTGCCAAAAATATTATGACCTACTGAAGGCCCAGATGATCGTTAGAATTTTTTACTAATAAAGTTTTAAATTAGGTATGTACATTATTTTTTTAAACACAATGCTATAGCACACTTTATAAACTCATGCACTGGGAAACCAAAAATATTCATGTGATTTGCTTTATTATGGTGGTCTGGTATGAAACCTGTAAAATCTCTGAGGTATACCTCTGTATACTAACACACACACACACACACACACACACACACACACACACAGAAGTAAGATGATACAGTGTCTATTATTGTTTCAAAATTTCAAAATGGAACAGTGGTGATGAGGAGAATATAGTAAGAGAGTTACAGAAGAAAATAGATCTGCCTGAGTTGACCATTGCCATTCTCATACTCTTACGCACTCACAAAGAGTGTCCTTGCAATTAAAATACAACAATATGGTTCCATATTTATCTTTTAAAAAGTGGTGCTACTAATATTACCTTCTTATGTTCTTGATAGTCTACTTGGTTATGTCATATCATATTAACAGCATTTTTTTTTTTTTACATTCTGTAATCGATCAACATTTATAGTCAGTGTCTCCTCCTGGCTTGTCTTGATTTTCTTTTCTCTATCTCTCAAAAATATCCCACAGAGTTATAAAGCTGTATGTTATTTCCTAATAGATAATCTATTTCCTGGATCTCTGTGTCTGGGTGACAGTTTTGTTAAGAGCTCCTGTGTAGAATGATTTCTTTGTTCTAGTTTATAATTGGCTTCCCAGCCACAGAGTTTTACTCTAGAGTATTTTCCAAAGTGTCACAGATTTCTTAGTTTCTTTCTCTGGCTTTACCAGAGATATTAACTTTGTTTACCCTTTCTGTTTATTGTCTTATGAAATAAAGTCATAAAAGAAAGATAACCCTCTAGGCATCGTAATGTTTTTATACTGAGTTGTACATTTGTCTAAGCTGTAAATTTTTTTTGGAAGCAGAAGGTGGGTCTCATGGCTATTCTGAATTCATGATGGTTTTTCATTTGTTTTATGAAAGATCTAATTTAAAATATACTTCTGCACATATATTTATTGCTCAGAGTTTTGACATGGATATTTAGCATTGAAATCTATAATTTTATTACATTATCTATGTAATTAAAAAGAAATCACAGAAAATGTATAGTCAATTTTCACAAGTATTGATAAATAATGTACACATATCTTTTGTTTTATTTTGACATTCAGAACCTTCCAGCCTATAGAAAATACTTTATTTTTGAAGACATTTTTGAACATCTCTTTTTCTCATTTAAGTACATTTGTATTCATCATAGAGCACCTGGTACTCCACTTACAAAAGAAAAATATTAAGAGAACAAATGTAAAATGAGAAATGTGAACCATTTACAATACAAAGACGAACACAAACACCTCATGCTACCTACTTCATCCTTGACAATGCTTAAATACATTCCTAACATGTTAGCTTCCAGGGAAAATAGAGTTCCAAGCCAATGTGAAAACAAAGTCTGAGTTCCTGTGACCATGCCCATGACCATTCTTAAGCCCCACACAAATGATGGAGTATCTGTAGGGAACAGAGTTCAAGGATCTGCATCTCACTAAGCACTTCAGGTAATTCCTTGTACACACAAAAACCATTTGTGAACCATGGATGTTTTCAGGATTAAAGCAGCTGTTCCCAACAATTTCAAATCAAGAAAATCTTATACATTCAATTATATTAAATGAGGCAGATTTTTCTAAATGCTGTGTTTTTTTCCCTCCACGTTGAATTTCATGAAATATAGAATATGCTATATTTTTCTAATGACTTCTGTCAAAAGAGCTTATGAAAATCCAGTCTACAACTATGATACATCCACAATATATATTTGTTCTGATTGTGAAATTTTTTTCTTCAGAATATTTGAAGGATATAGAAAACTAAATATGAAATTAAAAGCAACTAAAGGTGAATACTAAAAATGTTTTTCTCTTTTGACTCTTCATTCTATGTATACATATCTGCATAGAATTTACAATATAATTTACACCATACATTGTATAATTTAGATTGCTTTTTAACATTATAAAATTATTTAATTAATACTTGAATAGAAAATACATTTATATTGTTTAAATGTAGAATTATAAAATTATATAAAGTATTATCTTTCTCTTCCATTGCTCCATATACTGATTTTCATATAACCCCAAAGAGCAAGTTATCACTGCTATTAGTTTCATGTATATCCTTCCAAAACTTTTTTGAGGATAAAAGCAGATTAATATATATTAGTTCCCCTCTTACTTCTATCCAAATATTTGATTATAATACAGTATTCTAAGCTTTACCAATGTTGCATGTGTATGTTTTATTCTCCATTCACTTGCTGCCATTTGAAATATTTGGTTTTTATATATTGTTGCCAAATTAAGACAGATAATAGAATTCTATACTATATTTGAATATTCACTTCACTACCCAATAGATGGTTCAAGTCATTCAAGTAGTTCAGTAAATATTTTGTTTCCTACATTTTGATGTTGCATATGTCTTCTCTTCTGTTTTTTTTTATTTTATGTATATTGATTAAAATACTAATCTTATGATCTATATTAACTCTTCACCATATAAAATAATAAATTTTTATCGGTCATTTCCTTTATATAGTAAAATCTACTAATATTCTATTTGTGCTTTAATTTGTGGGCTTAATTTAAAAAATAGTTTTCCAATAAGATATCAATTTACTTCCAATTGTTGTACTTAAGTTGTCTGTAGCACCTAAGAGATTAGTTATTAGGCTTATTATAAAACAGCACACATACACAGAGGTATGCTAGTAATTTAATAACCAGCTCTCTACAGAAAAAAAAAAAAATACAAAGACTTGTGCGGTTGCCACTGACAGCTAAAACACTATTAAATCTACCTACTGACCATATGAAACCCATGTCAGGCTACTTATATGATATTTAGCAGTTCACACAATTCTAAAATTATTTCACTCAGCTGTTACTTAGCATAAAGTAAGCTCTAAATAACAACTTTTTATAGTTCTTGTTTTGCATTTTCTAATAATTTTATGGCTATTTCTATTTACCTAAAGTTTTTAACCATGTGACATTTATTTTGATGTAAGTTGAGTGGTGAGGCTCTAATTTTGATAATTTCCAGAAATAAAACCAAAGGTTTCAGTTCATTTTAGTATGTAACTCACTAATTTGGTTTATGATCATGGATACTTTTTTACATATTTGCATCCATACACTCTCATTTTAAGTAGCAAGAGCTATGAAACTTAAAGGAAGTCATTTTACTTATGAAGATATCAAATACTTTTATAGTCCAAAGACTGTTCAAAATTTAAAACTTAAAAAAAATTTTATGATTCTTTATTATACATATTCATTTATTAATAGGGACACTAAGATCAAACTGTCTTAAACAAGGACCTACAACTAATTATACAGTTATTTTTTAAATTTCTTGTTTCTCTATATAGCACTTTCTACTTATGCTATTGTTGATGCTATGAATACTGGGGCTAAAGGACATGTCTAACAATGACATTTATGATAAATTTTATAAGTATGCAACTGATAAAAATGAAGTTTTACAGAATAATAATGCCTATATTTGGTGCATACTAGTAGGTTTCAATGGATCTGTCCAAAATTAAATTTATCCTTATAAATGAATCAATTTTCTATTGAAGAAAACATGACTTTCAACTACTGAAAATCCCATAGACATAAGAAATGAAGAAACTTCATGGTGACAGATTATCGGACCAAATTTTACATTTCACTAGTTGTCGGGAGCCGTTCTTATCAAGGCTCTCATATCTGAGAGCTAGGCAACTTTGCTTGGGACAGGGTCTGCCTCGCCCTGTGCTATCTGATAGGATAGACAGCATAAAGTCAGTTGCCCTGACATGCCCTGACTTGCCCTGGGCCCCTTGAGCCATTTGCTTAAACTAATCTGACCTTGCAACCCCTTCCTCTCCCGGGACCCTTCTGCATTTTTGGGTCATATAAAAAAATGAAATGTTCTGCGGTTCGATATCCAAGGCAACCGTGATTATGCAAATCTTCTCCCTTATATACTCTACCCCTACCTACAATAAACGAGGCTTGATCAGAACCTTGTCTTGCCTCCATTCTTCGCGTCTCCTGTCCCCCATTCTCTTGCAGATTGTCTCCTCGAGTCTCATGTCTGGTCGGAGCTCCCGTTAGTCGTCCCGTGGGAAGGGACAACTAGTCTCTCAGAATCAACAACTCTGTGTTCTATTTTGTTATATTTACTATCTAGTCATCAGGTCCAGATGGCACTATATAAAATTTTAGTTTAGTAGTTATTTGTAAATATGAGTAATGTCATAAAATCAACATAATGTGCTTAGATTAAAACTCACATTTTTATTTTGCATTGAGGAATCTGAAATTTAGGTAACATTAACTGCACGACTGGTAGTTTTATAGTCATTCTGACAGAATTTGGTAGGGTAAAATTTTTAAAAAGATTCTGTTCTGAGTTAACAGATTCTTTGTATTCAAGATGTGGTTTTTAATTAATTCCTAGCCATTATTAACAGGTTTATTATAAAACTATTATGTTGGCATCTCGATTAGAAAATTTTTTGTTTAATTTATTGAGGTGACTTTGATTAATAAAATTACATAGTTTTCAATTGTACAATTTAATAATGTCATCTGTATATTGCATTATGTGTTCACCAACCAAAATTAAATTTATTTCTAACACCATATATTTGATCCCTTTTACTCTTATCTACCTCCGTCCTCCCCCTTTCCCTTTGGTAACCACTAAACTGTTTGTGTTCGTGAATATCTGTTTACTTATCATGTTTGTTTGTTACTCTTAGTTTTATATCCCATTTGAGTGAAATCATATGGTTCTCAATGTTTTCTGTCTAATTTATTTCAATTAGCATGGTAACCTCTAGATCCACCCATGTTGTTGCAAATGAGTATTTCATCTTTTCTTATGGCTGAGTAGTATTTCATTCTATATACATACCACATCTTTATACAATCATCAGTCAAAGGGTATCTTGATTGTTTTCATGTCTTGGCCACCTTGACTAATGCTGCAATGAACATTAGAGTACATTTATCTTTACAGACAAATGTTTTCAAATTTTTGATTTGTAAATATTCCTAAGCTTATTCCAGGTGCTGTCATTTATCATTTAGAGTTGTGATGATAAATGAGTTTAACAAAGTATTGTCATTTTGATTAAAGTAATTATCTTTGGGGAGATCATTTATAACAATAAATGTTAAGTGAGATCTGAGTGCATGATATCATACAGAATGCTATTTCAAAGTTATTCTGCTTCATGGTTTTATTTAAATATGGGTATATATTACATGCTTGTATTCAAATGGTGAATTATATAACTAAATAATAAATAATCATATACTTACATATTTATATAAATATTTAATAGTGTCATGCTTAAACATAAAATAATTTACATTTTAACACATTTATTTTATCAAGTTTATTAGAAATGTTTAATTTTAAAATAACCACAGACACAAAATTAACAATTATAATTATGTTCTATGTACAGCTTTATGAACATACATTAAAAACTTCACAACTGATACATCTTGGGAAAATATAGATGCCACAAATGTATTGAAAAAAGAAAAAGAATCTGGACACACAAAAATTAAGGAAGAAGTCATTAAATTGATTAACAAATTATTCTCCCAAAAGGCTCATGTAAAATAATAGCATTGTTGAGTTATTTTACAGATAAGAAAATTCTTTTACTATTTAAATGCCCAAAGATAAGAAAAAAAAAAAGACATCTTCACATTTTGTATGAACCAGGAAAAAAAAAACAAATAAATGGCAAAATATATTTACTTATAGTATGAATATAAAAAGATTAATAATTTAAATATATTGACTATAAATAAAAAATACCATTATCAAGTTTTTTATAAAAGAATATGAGATAATTTAATATTGTAAAATAAAACAATGTTTCATCACTTCATGAGGTCAAGGAATTAACTATTTAAGTATTTCAATACGTCAAAATGTTAAACTAATTTAATCCACTATTTTTAATACAAAAAGAACTTTACAAATGCCTCCTTTGCAATGATTAGCTCTATTATCTTGAAATCGTAAACACACACACACCTAGATTTCATATTTATACATTATATGTGTATGAATGCACACATATTATTAATGCATACATACGTATATATAGATGCTATGTGTGCATATTTATATGTATTTTGATTGAAATTGGAGTAAAGAAAAGGTAGATTATTGTTTTACTATTAAGAATGTTTGAGATGGTCATATAATTGCAATAAATATTGGAATAGAAATATGAGACAAATATTCAAAAAAAGAAAATATTATTTATTCCCTAAATTAATAATACAGAATCAACAGAAATACAATTAGAACTAATAAGAATTCAAATAATTTGATTGAATGCAAAATAATTATGCAAAAATACTATGTATTGGTCATGACTAATTTTGTTTATATATTCTCAAAAGTTTCACATTTATAATTGCTTCTAAATTGATAAATAAAGCAACCTTAATAAGACATGAATGAAATCTATGTTAACATTACAGTCTTCATTAATGCTTTCTTTAGATGGCTTTCTGCCTTTGAATAAATAGAGAATTGTTATATAATCCTGGATGGGAAAACCAAATGCGGTCCATAATGCCACATTTGCCATACAAAAAGCTGTCAAATAGCAATCTTTTTGGATACTTGTTTTGTGACATATCTTTATGTAAAGTGGAATGAATCTTTTTATAGCTCTTTACCACCACCACCCTCAAAGCAAAAATACTGTTCTGATTACAAGATTTCACTATGATTCATGTACAAGCTTTATGTAGTATAGGTCCCATATTAACATTCCAAAATGTGAAAAATTCTGCACATTGTTTCTTAATAGAAAGGATTAGGGTCATCACAGGGGAAGATAATTATTCAATGAACCTACATTTCAAGTTGTTTTCAAGTGTTTGTGGAAAAGACTTTGCTACTGTCTCTGACAGGCAAGTGCACCTATTTGAAGGATTAAAGATTAGAAGGGCCAAATTTATTTTCTATTGCTTTCTAAATCTCTAGAATAGTTTAATATTTCTAGTCAAAAACCAATTTCTTGGCTGAGAAAAATAGTTTCAGTGGAGCAGAAGCTTAAAAGTTTTAAAGTTAGTAATGATGATAGTATACAGAAGACAAATATAGTCCAAGAGATAACAATGATGAAACTAAAAAAATGTAGTAGGATAGATGTTTGGTGGATAAGAAAATTATCTCTTCAAAAATCTCTAAAGCATAACCGAGTGCATCCTTTCTTTCCCATAGCATCAATTTATTCATGAGCCAAGTCAGTTGAATTATCAGGACAAAGAAATGGTGTTACCTGAAAACAGCCTAATGCTCCTGAAACTGACATGGACTGAGGGCCAGGCTAGATTATTTGTATATGTTAGGATTAAGTGGGGCAAAATGCCAATAAGATTGTCCCTTCCCACGGGATGACTAACGGGAGCTCCGACCAGACATGAGACTCGAGGAGACAATCTGCAAGAGAATGGGGGACAGGAGACGCGAAGAATGGAGGCAAGACAAAGTTCTGATCAAGCCTCGTTTATTGTAGGTAGGGGTAGAGTATATAAGGGGGAGGATTTGCATAATCACGGTTGCCTTGGATATTGAACCGCAGAACATTCCATTTCCTTATATGACCCAAAAATGCAGAAGGGTCCCGGGAGAGGAAGGGGCTGCATGGTCAGATTAGTTTAAGCAAATGGCTCAAGGGGCCCAGGGCAAGTCAGGGCATGTCAGGGCAACTGACTTTATGCTGTCTACCCTATCAGATAGCACAGGGCGAAGCAGACCCTGTCCCAAGGTGAAGTTGCCTAGATCTCAGGTATGAGAGCCTTGATAAGAACGGCTCTCGACATAAGATAAGCTAGAACTTTCATTGCCATAATTAGAAGATGAGGAATTTCCTGGTATTAGATTTTGTTGCTGCTTAGATGAGCAATATCTGGTTAAAAGTGTCTTATCAATCTATAATGCAATCTCCCTTCCCTGCCTGGAAATGTTCATTCCACTAGGACCAGCAGGTATTACATTTAGCCAACTGTTTTGATGGTTCCCCTACCTTACTCTGAAAGAGTCTTAGTGCGGCTGCCAATAGGAGGTATGGTTAGAGAGGCTTATTTGCTCTAAACTTTGTATATATGAGATAATTCCATGATACAGGCAGTCTGGAATAGCTCACGAGAAAGCTCCCTTTATGACATGATCTTTCTACTGCACCCCAAACAAAGGATGATCAAAGCCCAGCCACTGAACTTGCTTGTGGAACTCTGAAGTATTGACTGACGATATCAAATAACTAAAAGAAAGCATTTCAACCACAGCAAATACTAACTTTGGAGGAAGGTACATGATTAAGAAAGCCTATTGTTTAATATTGCCTTACTATTGGGGCACTTGAAGCATAACCCCTTTAAATTTTCTTTAGGTAGGAAAACACTGACTATGTGCATGGGAGTAGAATAGTAGGATACATTTTGCAAGTTTTACTGAATATGCCTGCATCATATTCTCCATAATGGAAAAAAAAAAAAAAGACAAAACTTCTTATGCTAAGACAGCTTTATATGATACCTTTGAGATTTCAAGTTTAATAATTACACACATATTTTAGACACAACATATATTTGCTTACTCTTGAATTCTGTTTACCTTTTGCTGATTTATATTCCCAATATCCATGATCTGGAGAACAGTGAGGGCTTCAGACATTTTGCCAAGGTAATAATAGGAAATCTGAAACAACAGGGTTATATACATCAACCTCCTCATTAATTTTTTATTAGACATGATTTCCAAGTACTCAATGGGTATATAATGTTAGATGCTCCAAATAAAGAAGAAATGAGTATTGGATTATAGGCTTAAAACATTGGAATACCAAGATAGTCTAAAATATTAATATTTACAAATAATTAAAAAGACCTAACCTGTTATAGGCCCCACGTTTTCATGTTACCCTACCATAGTAATCAAACCAAGAGCAATCTGTCTTCGAAATATTTATTTACAAAGTCTTTTTCTAACCAAGTCACACTTCTTTTATGAATATGGGTAAGCCAGGTTTGTTTAAAGGTCAAGGGACAGAAAACAAAATCAGTGTTCATGACTTTCATCTAGAGACACCTTTTCCTCACCATCCCACTAATCCATCATCCTTGCTCCATGTTCCTATCAATTTATTAGTCAGGTTAAGTTCTGTTATGAATTTTAGAGGTTTGGCATTTGTGTTGACCTAAATTTTCAGCTCTTGAACTCTGTTAACATTTGCTTTATAGCTTGTGTTCCCCTGGGCATGATATTTTTAGACTGCCTTCCTAGTAGCTAGTCCTAGAAATATCCCTCCCACGATCGTTCCAGAGAAACATTTCTCAGATGTTGAATAGTATAATAGTATAATTGTCAACAATGTTAGAATACATTTAAAACTATGTATATTCTAACCTTGAATGTTTTGTATATTATACCTCATAAAAGTCAGGAGCTGGTATTAATTTATACTTAATTAAGGAACTCTGCTAGGGCCAGAATGATATGGCTCAAGTGCATAGCTTTATATTAGTCTAGCCCAGCACATATATTAACCTAGAAAAATCTATGTGGTACTATCATTTTCTTTAACATATCCTTACCAAATGTTGATGTCCACAGCTGCACTTAAGCAAAAGCAATATACTAAACAATTAAAAATTGAGTTTGGAATTAAATATCTTAAATTTTCTTTATTCTGATTAAAAAGCACTTTATATGATCTTAATACCAGAAGTGTAGACAGAAATAAACTGCTTTTAATCACTTTTTAAAGCAGGAATTAAGTAACTATAATTAAAGAAGGAAAACTATATGGACTCAGAAATTGCCAGAGTTACAATTGAAATTTTCTCGCAGCAGTACCATCAGAACATCACCACAGCTTATTTAAGAAAAAAAAAAAATCTATCTATCTATCTATCTATCTATCTATCTATCTATCTATCTATCTATCTAATATATACTATCTGGGTTACCATTTCACATCTTCACCTCAAGTCTCTAACTCCTCTCCTTCCCTTCAGTCTTCAGCCAATGACTAGGCTTGCTATTTCACTGAAAAATAAAAGAAATGACAAAAAAAAGAATCAAAGGACATTTGCAGTTCCATTCAAATCTTTTTCCTTCACATGTTCACTAGATTCCATTATCTTTTTATCTTTATGTAAGGGTTTTGTTTCAGAAAGTCTTCTCTCTCTCTGACATGAACAGTTTCCACTCAGTGCTAATCAGTTCTATGAAGTTATAGTTCTCATCTCTATAAATTAGTTTTGTTTGTTTTTTTTGCTCATTATGCCCTTCATTTGGTCCTTTTTTCTTCTACCAATTAGAACAAAATGCTCTAACTGTTCACATTCGATGACAATGTACCCGTTGTCTCTTACTTCCTGGAATCCACTGTGATACTGAAATAAGCTCTTGTTAGAATCATCATTGAACTTCATGCTGCTAAAGCCAGTGGTTAATTCTTATTTTTTATCTTACTTGATTTATCCACAGCAGTTGACAAAGTTAGCCAATAATTTCTTGAAACACCTTTTTTCTCTTTTGCTTTGCCCTCTTCTCCTTTGCCTTAAAGCAAGCAGTAAACCTATACCTGTCTTAGATGGTAATAATTTCCAAATATATGTCTCTTGCCCCATTCTTTCTTCTGAATTTTAAAACTTCTACACTCAAAACCATTTTGATGTGTCGGGAGCCATTCTTGCTGAATGCCCTATGGATAGGGTTACAGTTGCCTGTAAGCCAGAAGTTTGCAGGGCAGATGGGCTTGTTAATGGATAGCTCTTACTAAAGGAGGAAGTTTGGCTTAATGGATAGTTCATTACTGAAGGAGGAAGTTTGGCTTAATGGAAAGAGTTGAATGTTCCTTGCCCCAAGAAATAAGAGACAGAAAACAGGAACAAGGATGTTTTAAGAGAACTTATGTAAAGGTCAGCAATCATTTGCATATGTGTGGGTATTGCTTCTCATGCACATCCAAGGGTATATGCTGTGCGAAATAAACTTGAGGCTCAGTATTCACTGTTAGCCCTACCGACTCTATCTTCTCTCTCTCTCTCTCTTTTTCTCAATCCTCACTCCCCCTCTCAGGAACTATTTGATCTTAGCCAGCTGGCTCCAGAATTGGTGTATAGAAAGCACTCCAATTTAATATGCTCCAAACTAACTCAATACACAAATACACGCACATAGCTGCTTTTCTTACAGTCTTCTCTATCTCAGTAATTATAACTCCATTTTTCTGGTTGTTCAGGTGCCATGCCTTGGAATTAAGTTTGTACATTTCTTTCTTTCCAAGACTGTATTTAAACATCAGCAAATTCTGTAAGTTATGACTTGAACATACAGAATCAGAATTAAATTATTTCTTACCATTCCTTCCACTGCATTCTGGTCCAAGGTAGCAAAATGGGTTGTCTAGTATATTAAAATCAACTTTTAACTGATTTCTGGTTTCTGCTCTTTCCCCTTTATAGTTTATTCTCTAATAGTGTTAAAATACCCTATCCTATCTTATCCTATTCTACCCATTCTATCCTAAAATATCCATATACTTTTTATCTTTCAAAGAACTTTTCATTATCTGATATAAAATATTTCCTCCTCTTGCTCAGGAAAGACTCAGGAGAAGAAACTTTTTTTGTTGACCATTGAAGTTGGCCACGAATCCTTAGAAACAACTAAACATACATACACACTTACATTTACAACCAAGTTAAAGCTTTATCTTAGTTTTCATAATACAGTAGTGATAGGCTGAGTTAGATTAAAAAGTATATAAATAATTCTGCATATAATTATTCAATTTAAGCTTCACAAGTTTTTAGGTGACATTAATGAGAATTTTTGTTGTATTGGCACTGTCTGAGTTGAAGTTTACACAAAATTAAGCAGTGAAACCACCCTCTATACTGTGTTTTCTTTTCTACTCGTAAGATCTACCCAATGATATTCCTACAGGTTTTGAACATTTGTTACTTTTGCTTACTAAGCAACTCCTATTCTGACAATTTTTTGATCAAATTGTACTACATAGAGGAGGAAAAAAAGGAAATATAAGTGAGTTTCACAAACTGGTAAGCACACTTACAGAGAAGATGAAATTCACATTCTGAGTTAAAGATCAGAAATTCAATATTAGCAAACCTCCCTATAAACCCCTCATCCTGTTATTTTTTAGTCACCGAGTTATTATTTATAAGTTATTATTTATGGGTTATTATAGTTACTATGTATATCTGGTATTTTCAACTATATCTCTGAAATCACTTAAAAATCATATTAAAATCCCTCACTTTCATTTCTAGTCCAACCAATGACCATTGGCTATTATAGGATTCAGATGGTAAGAATAGTATATGGTAATTTAAAAATGAGTTTTTAGTGACACCAACATAATAACAGATATAAGTTCTATGTATTAAAACTCATTAGTATGAACTGAATAAAGTAAACATTTAATTCATTAGACCATCTATGATCTGATCTTTCATAACTTCCTACCTTAAGCCTTCTCAATCCCTGCCTCACAATTTCTACTTGAGTTCTGAGAATACGCAACTGTGTTTTTGTTTCTCTGCCTTGTTTCATATGATTTCCTCTATATAGAATACCTTCCTCCCATTCTATTTATATCCTCCAAGAGTCAGAAAAGATATGAATGGTGCTAAAAACCTTAGTCTTGTTTAAATCTCATCTTTTAGCTTGTCCCCTAACATTTGTCACCAGATAGTAAACATTTATGTATAAATGAGTAAACCTGTAATTCTTGACTGTTTGTAATATATATAAAACTTGACACACTTTTCTTTAATAATATGTTCTTACCCCCCATGAACCAGGGAACTTATCAATATTAACAGTATTAGAATGGTGGGGGAAAACATGAGGTTATTACAGTGATTTTTGGATGATTCTGGTAAGCAATCATCAAAGAAAAAGACTAACCAAGATCTTCAATTACTAGAAGAGATGTTAGAAAAATTATAAACTCATCATCTAGTAATAATAAATGGCCATATAAGTTTTTGATAATTTTGTTATTTTTTTTAAAATTCAGTGCATTTATTATATTCTTTTCAATCCTAAAACTAATCACCAAATATACTCCCACCTTTAAATCAGCACAATTCATTCAAGCAGGAAAAGGTAGTGAGGACTTTTAATGTGTCAGGCACATGTATTTCTGATCACCCAAGACCCTTTAACTCTGTTCTTGCTCTGAGAGAAATTATATTTACGCTCATAATTTACACAAAGTAGGAACTCATTCTAAGAACTTTCCACAAAGTACATTCAGAAAGATGTTACTTCTCTTCAGAAGCTGCCTTGATATACAAGTATTTTATTATAGAACAAGCATAACATTCCTGCAACAAAATCTGTACAATATCAGAAAAGTTTCCTTCTGGATTACTTGATTTTCATCACAGAAAATTTAAGTAAGTCTGGGCATTCCTTCCTCTTTTCAGAACATAACTTTAAGCTTCCCTTTTATCAATTTATTATTGTGTTCTTTGTCCACAACTAAAACATAGGCAGCTTTTGGAAGAAAAGAATAAGAGTAAAAAATCTTTCATGTTAAGATTTAGTCTACCTAACTTAGAGAGAAGAGAGTAGCTGCTCAATTAAAACCAGAATGAGGTTAACATGTGAAATGATCTAGACATTAACTTCTTGTTTGATTTCCAGGTAAAATGAAGGAAATAGAAAAAATAAAATATAGTGGACATATTGATGTTGATGTAATCCCTGGACTCTGTGACTATGTTATGTTACACAGAAAAGGGAGTTTTGACTGCAGTTGAAATTAAGGTTGCTGGCCCCATATAATTACTAACATCCTGAAAAATGGAAGAAGAAAGTGAAAGAATTAGAGGGAAGTGTGACTACAGAAGGTTTGTTAGAGAGATGAAACACTACTGGCTTTAAGAAAGAATGTAGATGGCCTCTAGAAATTGAAAGAGGTAAAGAAACAGATTTTCCCTTAGAGTCTCCAGAAAGGAAAGCAGCCCTGCTGACAACTTGATTTTTATCCCAGTGATAGTATGTTGGAATTCTAACTCAGAAAACTCTAAAATAATAAATTTATATTTTTAAGCTACTCAATTCATAACAATGTGCTACAGTGGCAATAGGACACTCTCACAATACATTAAGAAGATACTTTGTGCCTGATTAATGAATATAGATGATTTGTTACTTATTTCCTAAGAAAAGTTTGACATTGCTTCTAAAATCTTTAATAATGATATAGCAGTATCTTAACCTTTTTTATAATTGTTCCTATCTTGGATTTTGATATACAGAGACTATACACATATAGTTTTGCATTTCAAAATGAATTGAATCTATAGATTTTTTAAAAAATCAGAACAAAGGGTAAAGGTTTTATTTTGATTCAAACCTCTTTATATATTTAACATTTTATTGAACCAAATTGTAAAGTGCTTCTTAGGCTGTGACATTCTATATCCTAATATCCTCTAAACATTAATTTGTAAAAATGTGGGAGGTGATTATGCTAAATAAATATTTAAATTTAGCATCATTGTTTTATATTTTCATAGGTTTTCTTTGAGTTACAAACATATGGATGTGAAGAATCGAGCTATTTCAATAGCCGCTGAGCTAGTTCAGCTTATTATTCACTTAAGAGAGAATTTTAAACAGAAGTTCTATGGGATTTCCAACATAGTTATTTTCAAATATGGGTCTGTCAATGTTTTTATGATGAAAAGACTCTAGAGGTAAGTCAGCATTCTTTTAGGGAGAAGAAAATGTGGATACTGAAATAGACTGCAAAGAATGAAGAAAATCTCTAGTCTTTGTTGTTTATATGCACTGCCCAGGTCCCATATTCTTTTATTGATTTTTACTAGTCATCATAATAAGTAAGTACAACAAAAATAATTGTATGAACACTATAAGTTTTATATAGTAATATATGAGGCTAAAAGTTAAATAAAGCTTAATTTCTAGGGTGAAAGAAGCTATAGTCAAGAAAAAATTACTAGATTAACTTGTTCAGGTAATACTGAAAAACTTCCAAAATATGAATTTTTATTGTTTTATCCTTAGGAGAACTGGAAAGTGGCCTAAAAAAAACAAATTCTCTAAAACCAGGCACCAGAAAACCTAACATAACTTCAATAATTAGTATCAGCTTCTTTTTAGATTAAGAATTTGATGACAATCTGGTAATTTCACTTTAGCAGCAAATGGTAGTTTTTAAATTCTAGCAATCCACCCTCTCTCCACCCCATCCCCTAAAAAGATGTTGATTTTAAGACTATTATTAAAGCAATATCTAGACTTTGGTTTGTCTACCCCGCTGTTCTCAGAGCTTTCAAAGTTTCCACCACTGAACTCTTGTTAGTTATCACTGGACTCTTACCTTCACCTAGACCTCAGCTCACTCTGTCTCTCATCCATTTGCTCCCTCAGACATCCACTGCTTTTAATGCCATTTGAAATTTGGTTTCTTACTCAAATTACACAATATATTTCTCAATTTATCCTCCCAACTTTCTCATCACTTATCCATATCCATCAACATCATCAAAAATATACTGCTTTTTGTTGTAATAGTTGGTAGCTCTTATTCAGTTCAACTCCCATAAATAACTATTTACTATACATTTCTAATGTTCTAGTGATTGAGTTATTGCTAATCAAAATTGACTATTACTATCACTGATCTTCAGTGATGAATCTAAATTTTAGATAAGTTTCAAAATGATACATTTTTTCAAGATTTTTTTTC
This sequence comes from Macroglossus sobrinus, assembly GCA_004027375.1. Classification (NCBI taxonomy): domain Eukaryota; kingdom Metazoa; phylum Chordata; class Mammalia; order Chiroptera; family Pteropodidae; genus Macroglossus; species Macroglossus sobrinus. The sequence goes on from PVKZ01005647.1 coordinate 40,341, forward strand.
TCCATTGGGAAGTCTCAGAGTAAAGCTGATTTATAAAATATGTCTTACTTTCTTACAAAAAGTAAAAAATATGGTAGAGAGAGTTACAAAATGTGTTCTAAACAGAATGACTAATGGGAAATAAAGCATAAAAGTTAGAAAAGTATAGCAATCTTATATTTAAATGTGTTTATTTAAATGAAAGTAAATAAACAATCAGTTTTTCTTTTTGTATATCACTTCCTGAGCATGTATTTGTGTGTATGCATGTGTGTGTTGGTGGTGGAAAGAAGGTTTAGTGGAAGGCAAGAAGGCAGGGTATCCTAATTGGAACAAAAGCTGTGTCATTACTACAATGTTGTTTAAGAAATGCATTCATTCATTCATTCATTCATTCATTCAACAAATATTTTAGGAACATCTAAAATGTGACCCACAGTAGTTTAGGAGCTGGTGAATCACTGAAGAAATGTATATGTGCCAGATATAACTGTTGGATTGGTGAGATTACACAGTGTAAATAGGTTGAGCAAATCAATCTATATGAGACAATACCCAATACGAGTTTTGGAGATAGAGCCAGAGAGGGTTTGTTTGGTATGATGAGATAAGGTAAGAGAAAGGTTGTTTGTTATCTCTTTTAGACATATGTCACTTGATTTAGCTTCTTAGAAACATACCTGGGGCTTATGGAGAGAAAAGCAGTAATTAGAATCTAGAGGAACTGCTTTCATACCAGAAATTTTCATTGCTCTTTTAGGTCCAGATAACAAAGTGTGATCATTTTATTTGCCTTTGAATAAAAGAAAGCATGGCTTTTGTGCTTTGAATTCTTTATATAATGAGATGATACCTTAGAAACTTGAAGCTTTGTAGTTTTTGGAGTATTAGGAGATAAAGGCTTTGACACAAACATCAGCTCCATTAAGGCTGACAACACAAGGTTATCTTAGATGGTAAGATAAGTGGCAGGCATCCAAAAGACTTTTTGGAAGAGGTGGGTGAGATTTTATAGGGAATGGATGTCTTAAATTTGTAGTTGCTAGGAGACCAACTTTGTTTTCAGAAGACGCTGAACTTGAGTTCAACTCTTTGACTTACTAGCTCTAAGTTTTCAAACATTTAAAAAATCATTTAAACTAAGTTTCGCTTTTATTATCTCTAACATGGAGATAATTAACAGTAGCCACCTGAAGGGATTGTTGGGAGGACTACATTAGATAAAGCAGATAATTAGTTAGCGTGGTGGTGAAAATAGTGTAACTGCCTGTAAAATTAAAAAATATATATAGTAGAATATTATTAAAAACATATGCATTAAAATATTAGGAACAATGTGTTTACAGATTCATATTAAACAAAGTTCAAAAAACATAAGACACTGGAAGGTTATATTGTATATAACTTATTCACTTGTTTATAATTTTATTCAATAAACTAATGTATTGAGGATACAAACATGAACACTTCTCTTTTTTTTGAAGAGCATATTGAGAACAATATATAAATAAAAGATTATTTAAAATGTATTATGATTAATTACAAAATAGAGATGTTTACAGAATTATTTTTAAAAAGTGTGTCAGAGAAGTAACAAATCTGAACATATGCTACAAATTCTGCTGAGTATAGAAGGCAAAAGAACACTAAACTAGATAAAAGAGTGGTTCAGCAGAGAGAAAAAACATATGTGGAAGAAGGAAGTATAAATATGACAGTACACTTAATCCTCTGAAAGGAAGCTGTCTCCGTTAGGGTAGAAGATGGGGCAAGAGATTCAAGAGGAACAATGACCCCATTCTGCTCAGACAGAACCCAGCATGACTTTAAGTACAAAAGACTAAGGAATAGATTATTACCTTCTAGGGAAATGATTTGTCATCCAAAATATCTTTATTACAACGCATGCTTATTATACTTACAGAGGTATTTGGGGTCCTCTAGGTCCTGCTTAGAACACATAAATGACATTGATAATATGATGGAAATTCTTTGTGTTCCTACTACATTATGCAACAAAAAGTTAAGTCAATAAGGAAGAATAATATTGCATACTTTCAACCCAGCACTTAAGAAAATGTATGAGTACTGAAATTTAGGAAATTGATAAATTTACTTCTTACTTTTACTGTGACCTCTAGCTTGTCTGCATGTTGTTAATTAGCACAGCAATTTCATTGTTCAGTGACAAGGAGACCACGGTTTTATTTCCTGGCCAGATTTTCATTGACTCTCTGACTTTGTCAAACATATAAATCACAGAGGCTGTTACTTGGTAAGTCTGATCAATGTATAGAGGAAATATAAAAAATTTACAAGCACACAATGAAAAATTTCGACAATAGCAAATACTTTTGCCTTATAAATCTATGTATTTTTTTTTAATTTCTTACTTTAGGGTGCTATTGATATACTTATTTCATATTAATTTTTTCAATAGATCCCAAGTTATGTATCCTCATATTTAAATTTATTCTATTGAAAATTCAATAGTTCATATATCTGGCAAATATCTTTCTAGTGACAGGTAGACAATATTTAAGTTTTTGAAAATTCAAATTGCTTATATATTATAGGGGCTAAATATAAAATTTTCAGAAGGGCACATAAAGATAATGGATTTATTATGAATAATGGTATTTATTTGATCAACTTTACTGAAAAATTCACCTTATTACTGAGTAACAAGTTTCAAACATTGTCAGTGGAAGTTAGATAAACATACAACCTATCTTAGAGAGTTATCTTTGGATGCACAGCACAACTTATTTTTTACCTTTCTTGTTAAACACAAAGTTTTTAGAATGATTCTCATATTTACAACAAGGACAGCTGGTTGTGTGACACCTTTTAAAAGAAAATAACATAAATTACATATATTGTATAGCTAATATTTTATTCTATTATAATGATAGAAGTGCAATTTTTTTTCTATTTTCTGACTGAATACAAAGAGAAAATGTGCAAAAATAATAAAATTAAGATTTAATTTTTGACCAATAAATTTTCACTAATAGTTTAATATGACCTTACCTCTGAATAATGTTTTGATTGACAGAGGAACTTTTAAAGATTGCAGTATCATTCTTAGGCATATATGATCTTAACTCATATCCATTGTATGTAACATGTCTATGTAACATGAATTTCAGGCACATATTAATAAACAAATAAAACAAAACAAGTTGTTAGATTGGATCAAATTGTAATATTTAATATTCCCAAACACAGATAAGCTACACCAGGATCTGAATATGGTTTACTGGATTTTGAGGGTGTAGTATATTTTTAGAATGGTAATTCTTATTCTGAGACAGATGTTGAACTCAAATATTGTTCATATTTACAGAGCACATAAATATCCTCAAATTTGTGAAAACCAGTAATCCAGTACTCTTTCCCTGCAAGCTCTACAGACATGTAAGGATATTCTCAGGTAACATCTCTCTCTCTTATAGTCCTGATAAGCATATAGTATAGTGGATATGTGACACATAGAAGAGGTATATATATTTAGGCAGGATCAGGTAATATGCTGTTATTTCTAACTTAAAATGTTCTTTAGAGATTCTAGGATAGTAAAACTCTGCAAGGTATAATTAGAAGGGTTTGATAATTTCTACTCATTTGTTATGTTTAGTGAAGACAATTTTTGAGGAAAAGGAGGGATAAAAATACTGTTTGGAATTGATTTTTCTATTGTTACTCAGAAGTCTGCATTTCTTGAAACATTTTTCGAAATTAAAGGCAAGGCTGTTATAACATTATATTTGTCATAGGCCATATCTAAGAACACGCTTTCTCTATATAAATGTGATATTTAAGTTGTAGTCCTAATACAGGATTTCAATGGCATATGTTAATTAGATGTGAATTTTAGTATTATCTATAATGCAAATGCAAAAAAGTCATTCTGTAATAAATTAAACAAAACTATATAAAATAAATGTATAAATTTAAATTAAAATAACAATATATTGTCTAGTATAACTTTGAAGGTTTTCTAAAAAATTTTTTCTTTGCTTATCTTGCTATAGGACAGTTAAACTACAGTTTTTAATATTTAGCCCAGAAAAAAAGAAAATGATATTAACTGGCATTTGGCATATATTGAAGTGCTAATATATGTTAAAAAGTGGAATTCAGGCATTCATCCAGGTAGTTGGATATCTACTAAATGTAGTCAGATGCTTCTGTGACAGGTACCATTAGAAACTTGATCAATAGAGAATTAAATACGGTTTCTTCTAGTTATTCTCAATGAAATTCTTGGTATCATCAAAGAATTCTGTTTAACTTTGCATACACTTTTGCTTGTAGTCATCTTTCTAAATTTACATCTCCAGGTTTTCTTGTAATTTTCTTCTCTTTTTAATTCCTGCTGGGCAGGAATCATGTCTTCATCTTGATTAGATTAATATACTAGCCTCTTGATCAGTTTCTCATTTTGTCTCCCTGTCTTATATCTGACACCATTACATTTTTCACTTACAACTTCTAACTATTCATGTGCCTCTGTCGAGCTAAATGACTCAACGGTATGAAAAATATTTATTTTCTTCCTATATATATAGTATATGTCTGTGTGTGTGTGTGTGTGTGTGTGTGAGTGTGTGTGTGCTTTCTCTTAGAAAATCTGCTCTCTTAAGTTCATCTATGACAATCTCTTTCATTCATGAAGGCAGAGTCCTCAATAATTTTCTTAAGTACCCCATTTTTGTCCTCCTAGTTCAAAAATTATCTTTTTCTCTTGTACATAGCCATAGCACTTCACAGCTCAGTTATGTCATGCTTTATCTATTACATATATTTATGCTAATGTTTTACTTCTTTTTCAGGATGAAATGTCTTTCATCTCATTGTGTAAACAAGTCACAGTAATTTGCATGGGGTAATTATTAGCCATTGCCTGGCAATAAACAAAGGAGGAATAAAGACATCTTATGGAATATCTAAAAAATAAGAAAATATCAAACATTTAAATAGTCTATCATCGATGGGAGGCAGCAAAGAATGATACAAAGAGGTACTATGTTACCCCCTTTTCTCTCTAGTCTAGAAAACAGTTGCATATAGAACAATGTTCTTTTAAATCTCTAAAATTGTCTTTTAATTTTTATATGTAGATGGTGAGTCTTAATCATTTTCATGATTCATAAGAATTCATAAGAATTAAAATAATTAATAAATCAATTTCTTGAACTGCATTTGTGTCTGTTGGAAACCTGTGTCTTTCTATCATTTTCAATAAAGTACATAACAGTCTGTCCTAAATGGCAGAAGTATTTATTATAAGAAAAAATGTGATAGAAAACACAAAAGATGAAAAGTGGGTTTTGAATACTGTTTGAGCAGGAAAGGCACAGTTTTGTTTTTAAACATTGTTGAGAAAAATATATTAGAATGCACTTCTGTAATTTATCTAGTATCTGTTAAATTAACACATTTTTCTAAAGATAATAATTAATTAATTATATTAAATATTATTGAAAACAAATAGACTTATCACTCTTTTCAACTACATAATTTTGTTCCCTAGATTTCATCATATTATAAAGAATACAAAGGTTAATTTGACAACTGATGAATGATTTTTTGTATGAATATTTATTCTTACAATTGTAAAATGATGATTCTTTTATGTGTTTAACATCTGCTATATCCTTAGACTTCTTCCTTTGTATACCTGATTTTAATTGTCACACAATTATGATAGAGTTGTTATTGTTACCATTTTCAAATGAAGAACTGAGATTTTTTTTAGTTTAATATGTCTAGAATAATGCAGCTAAGTGACCAAGCTAAATTCAGACCAGGTCTGCAGGCCTCCAAAGCCAAGAGCTTTCCTTACTTCATACTATATTTGGACTAAATTTTAAATGGGGTTTAGAGTTGAAAACTACAATTTTACAGAGTAAACTTTTTTTAAAAGTAGAAGTATAAGGTATAATTTTATGGGATATATACAGAGATATATAGATATAGATATTTTTAAAAACTTTATGAGGTCATGAGTATTATAATGCTTTGGTGAGTCAATAAGCCTGGTTGCAAAGGAATGGCCTCAAGCAAAAGAAATAACAATTACTATTTAATGTTTGTTAATCACTAACTCTGTACCAAGTAATTATAAGAACTTTATATACATTAAATGATCCAATTAGTATCAGAAAAATATTAAAATAGTAATGTCACCTTGCTATATATGAATAATTTTAGAGAGGTTTAGTAACTTGCCTAATCTCGCACAACTAGCCAATAGCAAAGTAAAGACAAGAATTGCTGTGTTATAACTACTTCTTTAATACTTCCAGCAATATAATTTTAAAGTTCCACTTACTAATTAAACATGAAGCCTTTATACCACTTTTTGCTCTGCTAATCTGAAGAATGAACATTTTTTCTTATCTATCATTGACTTCATGTTCATTTGTCCTAAGGAGGACTCAATATCATCACCAATGCCTTTGTTATTACACAAACACCACTTAGTATCTGTATCTAGACCTTTGGCAGGTCCCCTGTGGTCTTTGTACAGGTCTTGTACATTCATGCACTTTCTGTTTTTGGATATTTATTTTTCCATGGGTCTCTTTGTGCTTTATTGGATCTGCTTGAAGATAATTGAAATCAATATGTAAAGCACTAGTAGCAAAAAGCCTAATTTGCTCATTGAAAGCTAAAAAACAGTTCCTAGGCATTTATGATAATCTATATCTTTAGACTTCCATTCAACTAAATTCATAAAGTTTGAAAGAAACATGTATTTTCAGGCACTCTGACAGTAGCAGTTAAAAAAATAAAGCAGCCACTTAATTTTCATCAATGTTAAGTTTTCTATATCAGATCCCTATGTGAACTGAATGACATTTTTAATTTTGCTACTCTTATTGTGTTTGTGTGTGTGTGTGTGTGTGTGCAAAGTGATCTCTATGTTATAAAGATCGTTCTTTAGCTATATCATATACATATGGAGTATTGAGTATGAAAATTGAATACTTTATTCTGCAGTAAACATCTTCTTACTTAGTACCTTATAAATCTTACACTTGAAGAAAGCTGTACGGGTTTCAATTGTTTGGCATTACAATAGATTTTAGAGAATTGTGGAAAGCATTTTTGTAGTTTAGTAACAGTAGTGAAGTCAATATTCTCATTTGAAATGTAAGGCAAAGCTCTGAAAGAGGCAGCAGCATTATCGAAACATCTAGGATGTGAGAAAAATATCACAAAGTTGCTTCTAGAGCTTGATTCTTTGGTTTGCATTTAAGTTTCAGATTGTTATAAACTACTACCAAGGAGTTTTATATAAATGCGAAACAAGGATGAAGACAAGGTATTTCACTGAGGAGACCATATTCCATGCTTTTAGAAGGGACATGGCTATGGCTATGGCTATGTCTAGGGACATGGCTATGTCTAGGGACATGGCTATGGAGAGAAAGAGAATGTACAGACAAGTTAATTGCTGACTTTGAAGGTGACTCACATTGAAGCTCTGATCAAAATATTTTTTTTTTAATGAGGGTTCTTTTACAAGAGACTCTAGCTTAAATTGCTCCTGTATTTAGAATAAAATTAAATTATTCTGCTCTATATGTCTTAATGCATTCATTTAACTTATTTATTTATTTATTATTTATTTATTTGTTTGTTTGTTTGTTTATTCCACAAATATTTAGCGGATGCTTGCCATGTAGTCTTTATTCTAGAAAATAGAGATGTAATGAGAAACTAATTCTATAAAATTTATTTTCTATTCACTCCATAAATAAAGAATTATAAGCAGACTCTGAACTTTTAATGTGTTCATCTTATTGAATGAGGTGCATTGGTTTATTCCTGAAGTCATAAGGGAAAAGCATATATTTGGGGGAAATTATAATAAATCATAGGACAATTAGCTATTATAAAGAAAGAAATCATAATTAATATTAAGGTTAAATGGCATTTAGCAGAGTAGCAAAAGATCTTGGACAATATATTAGAAAATTCTATTATTTTGAAATATTATCTAATTCCAAAAGAACTAGCATCATAAAAGAGGTTGTTAAGGGAGATGGTTATCTGTTAACACAAAAAGTTTGATCAGTTCTGATAATAGCCAAGAGAAACAATGAAAAGATGAAGATTGTATGGGCCACAAATTTTGACTTTTTTTTTCTAACTTGAATAGATTCATTATCAATATTTTCATTAATATTTTTCTTTTTGAAGAGCAATGTTTATCTATACTCTGAATTTACATAAATATATATTTCAAATTTTGGCAGATTTTTGTTCCTTCCCACGGGACTAACGGGAGCTCCGGCCAGACGTGAGACTCGAGGTGACAATCTGCAAGAGAATGGGGGACAGGAGACGCGAAGAATGGAGGCAAGACAAAGTTCTGATCAAGCCTCGTTTATTGTAGGTAGGGGTAGAGTATATAAGGGGGAGGATTTGCATAATCACGGTTGCCTTGGATATCGAACCGCAGAACATTCCAGTTCCTTATATGACCCAAAAATGCAGAAGGGTCCCGGGAGGTCACCTATCTGCAAGGTCAGATTAGTTTAAGCAAATGGCTCAAGGGGCCCAGGGCAAGTCAGGGCATGTCAGGGCAACTGACCTTATGCTGTTTATCTGTTTA
>PVKZ01005648.1:0-48666 GCA_004027375.1 Macroglossus sobrinus
CTGTGGGAGGGACGCGGTCACGGCGTTGCCGCCGCCAGGTCTGTGCCAAGCGGATGAGTTCCGGTGTGGCACCAACTCGAAGTCACGTCCCGTTTGGGTCTGGGTGTAGCGCTGGACGCCGCACGCAGAACACCGGGACGCGGGACGGATGCGGCGCGCAGCAGGGTTTGCGCAGCGTCCCCGCGTGCGCTCGCGCCCAAGACCCCGCGCTTAGAGGGGGCGCCGTGCGCCTCGGAAAGGTACGCGTTGCTTTGCTCCTTGGACTACGCGTGCCACGTGCCACTCGCCCTGGTGTCGTCGGCCTGCCATCGGGTCGTCTCTTGTTTGCTTTAAGCACAGACAAGTTCGACTGTCACAGCCGTTTGGCACAGCGTTTGGGGTCCCTGGACATGGCCCATCGCGTGGCGTTAAGTCAGCCACTCGGTCTGAACATCCGTGTGACAAACTCGGTGGCAGCCTCTGAAAATAGGGAGCCCTGAGTGCACGGCCGGTTTCCCACGCGGGTTTGAGCGTGCAGGTGACAGCCGGTCTCCCTCCGGTCCTCTCCGTGCGGGCGTGGGTGGTGTCCGGGTTTTCCTAGCATTCTTTCTGTTTTCATTCTTTAAGGGACGGGTGAGTTTAAGAAAGGACTCATTCTTTTGCTCATATATCTTATACCTTGAGATTTGCCTATCGCTACCTAGTGCCAGAATTGTCCCTTCATCTAAACTAATGATGGGACTCGCCTGATTCTTGGCAGGTGATCGCCTCTGGTTGGGGCCGAGGGTGCCTCTGGGGCCCACCACAGGGATTTGGGGCGCGTCAACATGTCCGTGAACTCATCGCTGGCTTTCCAGACCCAGAGTTAAAAAAACCTCGACTCTCCCGAGGCTGTCACTCTCCAGGACGTGAGAGCTGCCCAGCGTTTGGGGGCAGCACCCGTACGCGTGGCGTCAGCCTCTGCGAAAGCTCCGACTCTGGTGGCCGTCTCGTCGCACAGGGAGCATGGATCAGAGGCCGGCGGGCAGCCGTGCCATCGGCAAGCCGTGACAAAGCCAAGGAACCGTCACTCTGCCGGGCCACGTGGCCCGAGGGTGCAAACCCTGGCGAGCTGAGCTGCACACACAGCGCAGGGATGTAGATACAGAAGCCCCGCTTGTAAGTCCGAGATTTGAACGCTTGGGATGCCTGGCCAAACGCTTCGGAGCCCGTCAGTTTTGTAAAAAAGAAAAAATATCCGTCTTCCGGTTGAGACAGTAGCGAAGCAGATATTTCGCGAGCGAGCGTTTGGCCGGGCAAGGCAGAGGCGTCCTGTCTCTTTAAAAGCTCACGTGCGCGAGCTTTATCCTTAAAATTCTCCAACACGCAGGAGCCTCCGCTGTTGATGGAAACAGCTGGGGGGGGGGGGAGCCCGGACCTGGCAACGCGATTAGCCCTGAGCCTGCATTCGCATAATTAGGAAATAATAAAACTGTGTATCTTCTTTAACGAAGCCGGTCTGACAGTAATTGAGGTAACGGCCACTCGCCCGCAGCTGGCAGGGGGTTGTGGGACACGGCCATCTGCCGGGATGCAGTGACCCGCGGGTCAGCCGCGTCCCCGCTCGGAGGCTGCGGCTCTGTGTCTGGACGTTCCATGCCGCGCGTGTTAACACCGTCCGGAGGCGGCCTCGTGCTTTGTAGGTCAGGTGCCAGCAGGACACGCATCGTCCCTTAGCGCTGGCCGGGGCGGAGAGGGGGACCCAGTTAAGCGCCCGCCACAGGAGTGACACTGTGGCTTGCGTCCCTCGCCGGCAGGGACGCTCGGTCACAGTTAGCGCATCCGTGTGATTGCTGACTGGAGTCCACACTTCGTCCCCGAAGCCCCCTTTTCCTGTCCCAGCCCCCACCCGGGACGTCGCACACGCTCGGCCGTGAGGCCCCCGCAGCGCCCGGGACCGTGCCTCAGTCTCCTTGGTCTCCCCTGCCCTGGACGGCCTCAAAACTGACACGCAGACCCCTGTGGGGGTGGCCACGGGGGGGGGGGTCCGTCCCACGTCTTCCCCGTGACCGGGCCGGGCGCTGGGGCGGGGGTGGACGGGCACAGGGCGAGGTGCCCGCCCCATGGCGCTGGGTGCAGGCCACCCACGACGGCCCCCGTTGTCCACGCGGGTCCCGGGTCGGGGGGTGTTTCTGGGGTCTGTCCTGCAAGGCTGCTTCTCTCCTGCTCCCTGCGCTGTCCCCCCCCCCCAGAAGGAACCGTCACACACAGCTTACACCCAGCACCCAGCGGTGGCTGCGAGCGGAGTCACCCCCGCCGCCTGAGGGCCTCTCGCCGGCAGTTTGAAATCCTGCAGGGACATTTGTGTATTCTCCCTCGCGTGTTCCCTGGGGCGACACTGCTGGAGGCGCCCGGATGTTCATCCTGCAGTTCGGGGTCATGACCCCACGGAGCGGACGGGGCCTCCCGGCCTCGCACGTCCCGTTCCCATGGGACCGTGTTTCCTGGGGCCACCCTGCGCCCTGCAGGGTGTTCAGCGGCATCTCTGGTCCCCCCCCACCAGATGCCAGAAGACTAACCCCCCCCAAGTCATGACACCCCGAAAATGGGTCCAGATATTGACAAGTGTCCCCCGGGGCACAAAGCCACTCCGGTACGTTAAAAGCCAGTGGACTAGGTGACAGCATTGGGAGAAGCTCTTCTCGGGCCGGTGGGGACGCAGCACGGAGAGGGGACGCCGGCAGGAAGGGCCGGGCCCGACCCCTGCGGGTGTGAGACCGTGTGACACGGCACGGCTGCAGGTCAGCGAGGAGGAGGGGACTTTCCAAAAATGACCCTGAGACAGCGATTCTCCAAAAGAGGGACAGGGTTGGATTTCACTCCTCGCCATTCACAGACATTGATTTCATATCGATTCGGTATCGGAGGGAAAAGGAGACATCGGTGTGGAAGGAACTGCTAATGGGGTTCTTTCTGGGCCTGGGAGGGAAAGATTTCTTCAACAAGATTCCAAAACACTGACCACAAAGGGAAAAACGGATACGTTCGACTGCGTTCTAAAAATACTTACTTTTTTCTAAATCCAAAGCAAACCGTACATTTTGGGAGGGTTCTTCTAACATAGAACCAACAAACCATGAGGATGCAGCATGTATGTGTTTAAATGCTTCTAACTGCATCATTAAAGCAAATCAGCAAATAGAAAAATGAATGAGCTTTTCACAGAAGAAAGACACGAAGCGTCCAAGAAATCTAAGAAAAGATATTTCACCTCCTTAGGAGTCAACCGGATTAAAAACCACGACAACATTCAAACGCCCATCTCCAGGCAGCCTGGCGGCGTTTGGGACTGCGGAGATGTGGGACGAAGGGAGCTCCCACTGCGAGGAAGATTGGTTCAACTTCTTTCGAAAATAGTTCAGAACTGCCTGCCTGCTAGCATCCAAAATATGATCTGTTCCAACCCAGTATTTCCTCTGCTGAGGCGTGTGACCCTGAGAAACTCCAGTTCTTGGCCACCGAAGGCCCTCGGACGTGGGGGCCGAGGATGTCCCCGGGGGTTCAGAGGTGCGTGCTCCAGCTCTTGGTGGCAGCTCCGCGCGTGGGTGCGTGTCACTGCTAGAAAGATGTTCATGCGTGTGTCTAATTTCCTGTAAGGCTTTGTGTGTACGTGTGTGTGTGCGCGCACGCGTGTGTGTGCGCGTCTGAGGCGGAGCGGAGTGGGGATCCGTGCCAGATCTCCAAACACTTGGTGAAAACAAAAGCGAGTCGTTTGTCACTTAACAGGGGGAGAAATTCGGGCTCATGTTACCCTCCCCCCCAAGTAACGTCCAAGGCCGTTCGGTTCCAGAAGGTAACAGAGCAGCGACTACAAAGCACGAAAGGGCTCATCAGGGGACACTGGTTGTTCTACATTTGCGTCACAGTCGTCACAGAATTTGACACGTATAGCTATCCTGATATGCAAGTTTTTGAAACTTTAAGTAAGAAAAAATACAGCACGGAAGATGGGATAAGTGGATGGAAAGGCAGATAGAGAGATGGATGGGTGGGTGGATGACAAGATAGATGGATGGATGATTGATAGATAGAGAGGTGATGGATGGGAGCATGGGATGGTGGGTGGGTGGACGGACGACAGGTGGTTAACCAGACACACAGACAGATACATAGTTACACAGACACATGGTTAGATACACAGAGACACTAACACAGGAGGGAGGTCCTTCTGATGACTCCATCCCAAGTGGATCTGTCTTGCTCTCAAAGAGAATCTACCCCTTCCTGAGGTCCAGCTGTTCAGGTCGTGGCACGTCGACCCTTTTGGTCCCCGCCCCAAACAGACGTGGCTTAGGGTTAACACGCGGCACGCGTGTGGAGTCAGGGTTCAGTTTTGAGCTGTCTCTCAAACCCTGGATCGTACAAACGAGAGACTCCCTGTGCTCCTACGGGCTCGATTTGCCGGGAAAAGTCTGCCAACGGGGTTGTTTTGGTGAAACGAAACACGCGTTCTTGGAAGCAACTGAAGTTTCCGACACCATCTGGGGAAAAACTCTCACTGCACGAAAAGCCACTTAAAAAAAAAAAAAGAGAGAGTGACTCCGTCCTCCCCCCTTGCCGTCAGGGACAGCCACGCAGGGCCGCCGGGGCGTCCAGCGAGCTGCCCGGCGCGTGCCCTTTCCAGAACAGAACCCGTTTCGGTTCCTTGATGCCTGAAGAATTAGCACCCGCTGCCCTTTGCCGTGGGTGGGAAGATTTATGGCCGTTCTGCCTTTTTCTAACTCTTGACTACAGAGGAGACTCGGGGTGTGTGTGTGTGTGTGTGTGTGTGTGTGTGTGTGTTACAAGTCCCAGGGCGGGGAGCGGGGGAGGAGCTCACTCACCAAAAGGAAGCGTCAGTGTCCATCCCCCTCGCTCCGGGGGGAGGGGACACGGAAATCGTCCAAGGCCTTGTGACACATGCTTCCAAGTTCTAGTTTTTTTTGCAAATGGGGACAACACATGCAGCCCGCTGCCGACGTGAACACGCGTGTGCTCCCTCTGTCCCCCGCGTGCTCGGTCCCCCCCATCCCCACTGTGGCTCTTCGCTCCATGCAGATTCTGGTGGCAAATAACACGGAAATGCGCTTCATTTGTTCCCCAGCTTGGCTCAAGCACACGAAAGGACAGCACACGTCCCACGCCCGCGCCGGGCAGCTCTCCACTCTAGAGGAGTTGGAGAACGCACGTTGAGCAGATTTTTTTTTCCCCCAAAACGTGCTAAAACAGACGAGTGCCTTGAACGTCTGAGCTGCGAGGCAGCCCATCAGAATGCGTCCGCGTGCCTGCCGCGTGCGGGTCTGTGTACAAGCTGCGTGCACATCGCACACTCGGAAGGCGGCCTGAGATATCCGGACGCGGGCATGTGGGGGACGGTGCTGGAACGGGGACCCCCCTCCCCACCCAGAGATGTCCGCCTCCTAGTTAGAAAGTCTAAACCCCTCACGACCCTGTTCGCAGGTGGCCCAGCCAGTCACGAGGGGTCCCGTTGCCCTGCGTGGGGGAGGGGTCCCTCCCTGGAGCAGGATGAGAAGGTGCAGCTGGTTCCGTTTTGACTGGAGGAGCTGGAGACCCTCTGTCCTCTGCTTTCCGTCTGCACGAGCACCCCGTTTTCCTGCCTTTGCTTCTGCCTCGTGTGGCTCACGGGGTCCCCGCCCGTCCCCTGGGTTTGCTGAGCCCTGGGGATGGCGGGTGCTACGGGTGACGTGAGGGCCAACGCTGAGCTGTCGAACTGGCCCTCCGGCTCCTGGGGACCGCCGGGACCTGGCCGGGCTCGGGCCAGCTCTCCGGGGGGTGTCGGGGCTGCCACGGGTGGCCGCCGATCGCCGTGGCTGAGACGGGCCTTTCTCCGGGCGGCAGGAGACTGGGTGCTCCACGGGTGCCAGCGGCTGTGTCGGGGCCTGAGTACCCCCCAGGGTGTTTTGGGGCTGCCCACGCCAGTGTCCCACCTGCTCTGAACAAGCCTCCTTGTGGAGGTTTTAACAAACGTTCCCCTGACGAAACTCGCAGAGCAGGAGACGGGCGGGCGGAGCGTCTGGGGCTGGCTCTGCGGGCGAGTGTCCTCGCCGTCTGCCTGACCCCGGCTCCAGGCCGGGCTGGCGCCTGGGCGCAGGGCCCTGGAGGGGGGGCCTTAACCGTCGGGAGGGCCCGGGCACCGCGGGCCTGCGCCATGCGTGTGCAGAGGCCCAGAGCCACTGTCTTGGAGGGCTGTGCTCTGAGTGCCCGTGTCGGCTTTCTCAGGGTGCCTCGGCGAGTCCCGGTGACACCTCGCCCGTCCCCTCGCCCCCCGTTAAAGCCTCCCCTTCCCAGCCCCCGCGAGGCTGGCTCTGGCCGAGTGGCCCGCCGCGCCCTGGTGAGGTCTGAGTAGTGTGCGGAAGGGACCCGCCGGGCACCCTCTCTCGTCTCGGCCGGGGGTGGGGGGCGCACCCAGCCAGGACAGGCCCCCCGCCCCCCACCTCTCCCCTCCTGGAACACTGTCAGGGGGCACAGGAAGCCGGGGGGCCCCGGGACTAGGTCCCAGGTCTGCAGGCTGTGTCTGGATTTCTTTCTGCCTTTTTCTTTTTTTTTTTTTCGCATAGGAAAACAAATCTGTTTTCCTCTTTGCTGTTACTCCAGTGTGATTCCGTCTGCCGCCTGCAGCCTAGTGCAGCCCTCACTGTTGGTGGCTCACACGTCTGCCTGTCTCGTTAGGGCAGCTGATCTGAGCCTCGAGCCACACAAGGCCAACACTGTGTCTTCTGTCCGAGCCGGTCATCAGTGTCCCTGAGACGCAGGGCGCCACGGCTGTGCGTGCGTGTCTGCGTGCGGGTGTGTGTGGGCGTGTGTAAGTGTGTGTGCGTGTGTGGGTGTGCGTGCGTGTGTGCGGACATGTGTGCGTGTGTGTGTGTGCGGGCATACGTGGGCGTGTGGGTGGCCGCGACCCCTGCCCGTGGGGGAAGCTCCAGCCCCGAGTGCAGGCAGGGCTGTGCTGTCCTCATGCTGGAGGACGTCGCCGTGCTCTGGCACAGGCTCGGTGCGCCCTCTGCCCGGCGGTGGCCTGCGCGCAGATAGGGCGGCTCCAGCGTGCCCCGCCCCCCGTCTCGCGTGTCAGGACCTAGGGCTACGTTGCCGTCTGCGGTGAAAGGGACTGTGCGGACGTGATAAAGGATCGGCAGACGGGAAAGTGTCCCGGACGGTGGAGGTGGCATCTTATAAGGACAGGGTCTGCGTAAGAGGGGGGCGGGGCGCCAGGGTCACCGAGGGCGCTGGGACAGCGATGCAGAACGAGGGTGATGGGGACAGCAGAGCCAGGCCCGCAGGTGCCTCCAGAAGCTGGACCGGGGCTGCGGGCGCCTCCCGGGGCCGAGGAGGGCCCAGCCCTGCGGCTGGCATCTGGCTTCGACTCGCCAACCCTGGCTCTGGGCTTCTGACGCCCGCGCTGTGAGCGGCGTCACTTCTGCTGCCCCGGGCGCTGAGTCTGAGGCGCTGTGTCACCGCAGGGCGGGGGGACAGGCTCTGCCCCGGCCAGCAGCCCCACGTCCCCGCAGCCTGGCTCTCTGCCGGGATCCTTGGCGGAGTCCCAGACGGAGCTTCTTGGAGGCAAACGTGACAGCAGGAGCTGTGAAGGCGGGCGGCGCGGGCCGGGTGACACACGGCCTCCGTGGACTCGTGACCCTGGAGGACACGAGGCGTCCGCACAGGTGTCGGCCCTCGTGTCCACAGGTTCGGAAATATGTTCTCTGTAGTGGTGACTTTTTTTTCCCAATGTCAGATTCTTATTCTACTTACAATGGCGATTTACACAATATCTTAAAAAATCTGTGTTTTTCTTCTTAGATGCTTCATTGGCACTTACCAGCTCATCTCATGGCCTGTGGCCTGTGTCCAGCTGTATCACGAGGCGTTAATACATCTTCATTACGTGACACCAGCGCGACTCACTTTTCCGTATGCCCTGTGGTATCAGCCTGTCGTTGGCTGAGGCTTCCGTTCTCTCCTTGTTAACTTTGCGGGGCTCGGCACGTGGGATACACGGGGATGGACGGAGCGAGGTCGGGCTGTGTCATCCCACACGGGCCTTGAAATCACAGGTGTCGCATAATGAGTTGTGCTCGGCACTCACAGCGCCCTCGGAGGCTGGTCACAGGCCCCGCCCAGCTCGGGGTGCCGCCATCCCCAGGCGTCCGCCCCAGGAGGTGGACACTGCAGGGCAGAGGCGGGCAAGGGGGGTGGGGTGGGGTGAAGGCACAGTGTCCAGTGCTGAGCCCAGACATGCCTTGCGTGGCGTCGCCACGTGCCACACACCTGCGTGCCCGTCCCTGGCCGGCTGCGCGGGAGGCTGGTGGGGGGGTCCGTCACCCAGCGTGCGGGGCGAACGGCGCGGTGGCTGCCGGGCACAGCTCTGCCGGGCGCTGGCGGTGTGCGCACGGCTCAGCTTCTAACTGCGTGTCCCGGGGAACTGTTTATCTGTTCTCACCTCAACACGACGCTTAATGCCTGTTATTATAATTTCGCGGTGCATTCTGGCATAAGGGTTGGGGAGATCTTTTTCTATGATGTCTCTTTCCCCCTAAATATTCTGGGCTTTTCTTATGCAAATGCATTTCTTTAATCAAATGGTGAGGGTATTCGCTGCCTCCCCCCTCCAACACACAAGTCGCGTTGGCATTTTGATGGAAACGCATTATGTTATTATACATCAATATCCATATATTATTAGTCACCGTTTCCTCCAAGCACCTCTGCTTGAAAGGAAAACACCGCCAAAAAAAGCATCCGAAGTCTTAACTGGAAGTCCCTTCGAACTCACGGGGCATTTAGCCTGCGGTAAGAATTAGTTGACACAATTTGAAAAAAGTCGGAGGAAGAAATCCTTGTCAGCAGATCACACAGGTCACCTGTCACCTGGGCACCTGAAGCCTCGTTTGTGGCAGGTTGTAACGCGGCAGGGCCCCCAGTGCGGTGAGCGAGGTGCGGGGACGCGGGCCAGCGTCCGCCCCGCAAAGGACAGCTCGCTGCCCGCCACGCGTCCACTGCGCTCCCCGGCGACGTGACAAGTGGCCGCCCCCCGCAGATGCCGGGGTTGGGGTCCAGCACGAGGGGATGGGTCTGGGGGCAGGAGGGCACCTCCCCCGTCCTCAGGGGACCCGGACCTCAGGGCAGGCACGGCCGTGCATGTGTCTGTCTGTCTCTGTCTCTGTCTCTCTCTGTCTCTGTCTCTCTCTCTGTCTCTGTCTCTTTCTCTGTCTCTCTCTGTCTCTGTCTCTCTCTATGTCTCTCTCTGTCTCTCTCTCTGTCTGTCTCTCTGTCTGTCTCTCTCTCTCTGTCTCTCTCTCTGTCTGTATCTGTCTCTCTTTCTCTCTCTGCCTCTCTCTCTCTCTCTGTCTCTGTCTCTCTCGACGTGTCCGTCTTCAAAGAGGATGAGAAGTGGGCTGGGCGTCGCGTGTGTGGTTACACACACATCTTCCCCTGGACGGCTGCGTTTCACACCAGGCAGGCATCCATTCCTGTCCCTTCGACGGACGTTCCCGCCCGCTGCCCGGCGGAGACGAGCCGCGCCTGCTGTCTCCACGCAGCTTCCCCTGGGAGTCTTTCTTGAGGATAAATGTAGAAAACCATTAATTGTCGAAAACCACCGTGGGAGCCCCGAAGGCAGCGCTCGAGACGCTTCCGCGGTTTCGGGCCGCCGGGGCCGGGGCTGCGGCTGCTCGGTGGGTCACGTCGTCACGCCAGGCGGGGCACAGCCTCCTGGAGGAGGAAAAGCGTCCACACGGGGGTCCGAGGCCAACATTGGCCACAGAGGGAGGGTCAGCCCGGGAAGGACGCTCTGTGCGTCTGTGTGCACGCGTGAGCGACACGCTCCAGCAGGCTGCGGGCGCCACGCGGCCCGGGCATCCGCCCTTCACGGAGGAGCCAGAGCTACCGGCACCCTGGCCTCGCCCTTGGCCTCGCCCTGGCCTCCCCCTGGCCTCCCCCTGGCCTTGTCCCTGGCCTCGCCCCTGGCCTTGCCCAGGCCTGGTCCCTAGTCTCGTCCCTGGCCTCCCCCTGGCCTCCCCCTGGCCTTGTCCCTGGCCTCCCCCTGGCCTCCCCCTGGCCTCCCCCGCTGGCGCCGTCCAGAGCCTCCTGGAAGTCCCGGTGGGGGGTGTGATTAACTACTCTCTCTTCTAAATGCCCTGGGAACCCCCTTTACTGTTTTGCTCTGGTCACAGGCCCATCCCCAAGCCGCCTGCGATGGCTGATGAGGCAGGGGTGGGGGTGGGGGCGGGGCCGTGCCGATGGCGTAAACCAGGGCTTCTCAAACTTCTCCATCTTTTTTCACTCTTAAAAATTATTGAGGACGCCAAACATAGTTGTTTATTTAGGTTTCGTCTATCAAAATACACTGTATTAGAAATTAAAACTGAGAAATTTTTAAAATGCACATTTATGAATTTGCTTTAAAGAACAATTGTGAATTCACTGCACATGAACCTGTGACAAGAAAACTGTATTTTCCAAAACAAAACAAATTCACGAGGAAAGGGGAGTTCTTTTTCAGGCTCTGAAAGTGTCTGGCCTACCAGGTG
This sequence comes from Macroglossus sobrinus, assembly GCA_004027375.1. Lineage (NCBI taxonomy): Eukaryota > Metazoa > Chordata > Mammalia > Chiroptera > Pteropodidae > Macroglossus > Macroglossus sobrinus. The sequence continues at coordinate 10,542 of PVKZ01005648.1, forward strand.
CCATCTGGGTTCTCGAACGCACTTCTGGGGTTCCATCTGGGGGGCGCCATTGTTGCATTGAAGTGTGGATGGGTAATTTGACCTCACATACATCTGTAGTTGGAAAAGAAAGGACTGTTTTAACAACCTGTATGTGTGAGTGTGTGTGTGTGTGTGAGTGTGTGTGAGAGTGTGTGTGTGAATATGTGTGTGCGCGTGTGAGTGTGTGAGTATGTGTGTGTGCGTGTGTGTGAGTGTGTGAGAGTATGTGTATGTGTGTGAGAGCATGTGTGTGAGTGTGTGTAAGTGCGTGTGAGTGTGAGTATGCGTGTGTGTGTATGTGAGTATGTGAGTGTGTATGTGAGTGAGTATGTGTGCATGCATATGAGTGCGTGTGTGAGTGTGTGTGAGTGTGTAAGTGTGTGTGAGTGTGTATGAGTGTGTGTATGTGTGTGAGAGTGTGTGAGTGTGTGTATGAGCGTGTGAGTGTGTGTATGTGTGAGAGTGTGTGTGAGTGTGAGTGTGTGTATGAGTGTATGTGTGCATGCATGTGAGTATGCGTGCGTGTGAGTGTGTGTGAGTATGTGTGCGTGCGAGTGTGTGTATGAGTATGTGTGCATGTGAGTGTGTGTGAGTGTGTGAGTGAGTGTGTGTATGAGTGTGTGTGTGAGTGTGTGTGAGTGTGTACGAGTGTGTGTGCATGCATGTGAGTGTGCGTGTGTGTGAGTGAGTGTGCATGCGTGTGAGTGTGTGTGAGTGTGTGAGTAAATTGTACCCCGCTACCTGTCACATGGCTTCCTAAAGGTGGGTCGTGACGTGGGGTCTGGAATCCCGCCGGGGACCTGGGCTCAGTGTCGCGTCCTGCGTGGCTCCCGTACCCGGGCGCGTTCGCGGAGCACCGTCGTGCATTAGCTATTTGGAAAATATTGATCCACTAATTATGCGAGACGTCTAAATGTTGACCCACTTCATTATAAAATATCAAAATTTACATTTTCTCTGAAATATCAGCGACGATCCCCTCAGACAAAGCCCGTGCAGACGGAGAAGCTTCCAAACCACAGTGGCAGACGCCAACTTTTCAAATCCCAGTTTTTGCTTGAAAACTGAAATCCGGGCGCCGGTCACCGACGCTGCGAGCTGTGTTCGCACCGTGCGTGGGTGTGAGAGTGCGTGTCAGACGCCCGGACCGGGGCCGCGTGCGCCGGTCAGAGGCAGGGACCGCGTGCGCCGGTCACTCTGTCAGAGGCAGCTAGCCGACTCGGGCCGGAGGGCAGTGGCGTGTGCTTCGTGGGGACGGCCACGAGTGTCACATGCGGCGAGCACCATGCGCTGTCACACGGGGATTAAGAACCTAGCAGTCCCAGGCACGGGTCCCATGACGGGGACCCCTGCCCCCCCGAGGTCCCCGCCGGGGACAGCTGTTGCGTTTGACGGCCTGGCGCGTGGTGGGGCTGGGTGATGGCGGTTTATCCGCCGCCGATTCTGCATCCTTCGCGCCCGTGATGGCGTCGTGGAAGGCGTGAGTGGCCGCCTGGTTTGCTGTGGACACGGTGTTGCCTTCGCAGTGTCCCCGAGGGCACCCCAGGACCCGTGGGCTGCACGGTCACCGGCATGAGCCGCCATGAGCTCCGTGTGACACGTAGGGTGGCTTCCTCCTGCCCGCAAGGCTGGAGAGCCTGAGGGGGGCCCCTCGGAGAAGCGAGAGGGCAAGGACATCGTGTGACAAACACAGCAGGTGCCCGGGCGGCCGTCCCCAGAGGCCACGGGCTCCTGCACCCGCTGAGTCCTTGAGGAGAGAAACGCCCCTGGCCCAGCGAGTCGGGGTGGAGGTGCCAGAGGCGCTTGTGTCTGCAGTTCTGTCCTGTGCTGTGACAGCGCGGCCACATTCTCCATGCGTCGGCTGGGAGCCGTGTCACGTGACCTAGCAGTGACAAGCCTGCCTTTATGTTAATAACTCCAGCCCCGAGGAGACGCGGGCGAAGCCCAGAGCGGCCACGTGTCAGCATTTTCCCGCCGGGCCCGTCACTCCCTCCGTCCTGGCTCGTTTCCTGTCCGCGAAGCGAGCCAGGCCGACCAGAAGGCCACGGCATCGCCGCGTGCCGGGGCCCCTCGTAGGACCGAGTGAAAATCCTGTCGGGGCCGTAGCTCCGCCTAGAACATGGGCAGTGCGTGCAGGCACCTGTCCCCGGCGTTCGGGGGTGACGGGGTCTCCCGTCGGCCAGGGGCCGAGCCTGTGTTCGCTGTCGGTCGGTCCCCTTCCCCGTCACAGCGGTGTTCATGGCTGGCCTCGTCGGTTCCTGCCAAGTCCCAGCTGCCAACAACCCGGTTATCATCCCGGACCAGAGACCCCACCTCAGAACCGGTGATGCCGAAGCCAGCCCCCAGGCTCACGCTCGAGGGCCCTCGGCTCCCTGGACTGGGGCCATCCTGTCGCTCGTCTGGGACAGACCGGTCACACCCAGGAGCACGCGCCTTTGGGCCGGGTCCTCGGGCTGGACGAACCTCAGTCTGGTGACCCCAGAGTCGCCCGTGAGTTCTGGGAATGAATCGTACAGTGTGTTCTGGTCACAGTTTCCAAGTTTCGCTGCAAAACGTTTTTCGAGAGGTGTGTAGATTCAACACGAAGCGGCATTTCTGTTCGTGGAGAGAAAACCAATCACGCTGGGAATTAATTTACGTAGGAACTTGTCACCTGTCTCCCTTCAAGCCCGAATGCCCACCTGCTCCCCCAGAGCCCCAGGGGAGAGCAGAGGCAACCTGTCAGCTCAGGGCAGGAAGAATCAGGGTGCTTATCACCTTAGTGTGCGGTAGACTATAAACCCCACCCCGTGATTCATCAGTGCATTCCCGGCAACCCCTCACTTTTCTATGTTAAATAATTATTTTTTAAAAGTTTTCTGTCTGTCTATCTATCTATCTATCTACCTACCTACCTATCATCTATCTATTATCTATCTATCTACCTATCATCTATCTATCTATCTATCTATCTATCTATCTATCTATCTATCTATCTATTTGCATGCGTACTGGATATAATTGTAATGAATCTCAATTTAGAATTAAAAAACCATTTAGAAACTGATGGACAGAGGGAGAACTACATTTGAATTCGCATATATATTTTTATTGCAGAGAACCATGACAGTGATCAATAAGACTTTCAGACAGAAAAATAGAACCCATTCTGTGAACAAATAAAGCGGGCATGCAAGCTGAAAGCGAAAAAGTAAATAAAATATAAAATCCAGCCTGGCAAAGAAGACGTTGTCTGTGAGTGTGTGTGTGTGTGTGTTTTAAGACGAATAATGGAGGGTGTCAAATCGCCGTGGTGTTTAGCTTCTAGGGAATACTTTTAGAAGAAAGATAAAACAGTTTAGTTTTAAAATGTCAATAGGTACACTATACCGAAAAATTCAACCTTTGCAGCTTAGGAGGGGAAGTTTTAAATGTCAACGTTCAAACGTGCCTGGGGATGCATAGTTTTGCGAAAATTATCCCAGGGCGTCGCTGTCCAGTGGCAGTTTCTGTGTGATGGGTACGTTCTCGGCCTGTGCTGTGCACTGTGGGAGCCCTAGCTGCACGTGGCTGTCCAGGTCCTGAAGTGTTCATTTTCATTTTTATTTTTATCTTAACTATGTTCAATTTAAATAGAGTCGTGTGACTGGGGGCCCCCTTTTGGTCCTCTGCGTTTTCGTTGTCGGTACAGATAAGGCGACTCGGTTATTGGTCCATCAGTTGTAAAAAAAGGTTTGAGTACAGTATTTCTGTTCACTGCTTTAAAAAGAGGGCACACCATCATAGTGACATAGTGCCGTCCTTAACCTCCACTGTGACGACCCCTGCTGCCCTCTGCGGCACCTGTGGGAGGTAGAGCCCCCCCTCCCTTTCCCAGAGAGGACATGGCAGGTGTCCCCAGCGAAGTGAGGGGCGCGTGGGGATACAGGGACCTGGCCGCGTCTCAGAGGACCCCCTCGCTCAGTCCCAGGCGGCCCCAGGCGCCCAGCGGTGGCCGAGACAGAAGTGGCTCGTTTTGATCCATCTTTCATGCAAGGACAGGTGGTGCGTGGGGTGGACCGGACAGCTGCAGGGCGTCCACCTCAGAGGGTGGACACCTGGAACCAGAGTGAGCCCACGACCCCAAGCCCCTGCCTCCCGGGCCCCGGGGCCTGGGCTCCGGCCGCAGGGTCGGTCTCCGCAGATGTGGTCGGCCCAGCACTGCGCTGGGCAGGTCGAGCCTGGACCACAGAGCTCATCGTACACGTTCTCCTCACGGTCAGACGGTGAGAATGAGAAAGAAAACCCAAATCGAGACGAGTAAACGCACTCTGAAAGGCGGTCCGCGGGGTGTGGGCGCCGTGGGTGACCAGTGGGGGTGCTGGTGGCCGAAGGCAGGCGTGGTGCGCGTCGAGCGTCCGGCTCGGTCCTGCCCGCTTCAGAGAGGGATGTTTCAGCGGCACCTTCATTCCCTGCCACCCGAGAAGCCGTGTTTGAACACGTGCCAGCGGAAATGATCCTCGTTGAAACACATCAGGACAAGCTCAGTAAAAGCGGGGCGGGCGGGAAGGAAACGGCCCCACTGGATAGCAAACCTGTCACGAGCCATCGTGTCTCAGACACGTGGGCTCCGGCTCGCGAGAGGCAGACGGGTCAGTCAGAGGAAGTGGAGGGGTTGGAAATGAGCTGGAAAACAGCGAGTCTGGTACGTGAGAAAGACGGCGTCTTATATCAGCGGGTCCCGGGCGAGTCGTTTAATCAATGGGGCTAATGAAACCCACGTGGGGGGAGAAGCGAGCTGGACGTCTCCTCCTCACACTTCCCTCACGAAAAGAAACCCAGACGGATGGAGGGATTCATTCCCCTGCAGATCTATTTTCTAACAAACAATCAAAACAAGACCAGCAGAACGAGAGAAGAACGGACAAAGGCCGCGAACAGGCGTTTACTAAAGCAGGCTCTTCAAACGCGAGCGTATGAAGCAGGGGGTCAGCACCCTCGGGCTGGATGAAATGCTCCCTGCGTGTGTCAGATCTGCGGGCATCAGAAGGGCAGGAAGAGGCCCCTTCGGACACCTTCGGGGGACGTGCAAATGGCGGCTCAGCCATCTGAGTGGCGGCTCAGCAAGATATGTCGACCTGGGGAGGTGGGTTTCTTTCCGACTCGGTGGCTCCTGGTTTGGCGGCATGTGCGGGGGCTGCTCACACGTGTGTGCACAGCCACGCGTGCCGACACTCGGGGCCGGCGGCAGGAGGGAAGATGGGAACCCCCCGCCCGTCCGGCCGATGGGCGCCTGTTGGTCAGACGTGGTCCAGACACCTGCACTGTGGTCCAGACACCTGCACCGTGGTCAGACACCTGCACCGTGGTCAGACACCTGCACCGTGGTCCAGACACCTGCACCGTGGTCAGACACCTGCACTGTGGTCCAGACAGACACCTGCACTGTGGTCCAGACAGACACCTGCACCGTGGTCCAAACACCTGCCCTGTGGTCCAGACACCTGCACCGTGGTCCAGACACCTGCACCGTGGTCCAGACACCTGCACCGTGGCTGGGTCTCTCGACGCGGGCGTACACATTTGTCCCTCCAAGGCATCCCCGCTGCAGACGCGTGCCATGTTCCCGCTGCGTCTCCACCTGCGTCTCTAAGTGTGTTGCTCTCCGGGGATGTGTGCGCTGACTGGGGCAGCCGTGCGGGCAGTGAAGCCGCAAAGAGAGACACTTTTCATGTCCCCCCATGTGTGACACATGAATATTTACAACGTGCCTGCGTTACCTTTTTCAGTGAAAAAACACAAAAGGTTAATGAAGAATTAATGACCCCCGAAAGACACCCCTGAACACGCTTGTTCCCCGTAGTTCAGGTTCGGTTAGGATGGTGTCCTTCATTAGATGCGCGCTTCTGAGCGGTTCCTGCAGAGCGCTGGCGAAGGCGGGGACACAGCCGTCCGTCCTGAGCCTGCAGCCACGGACTCAGCTGGTCAGATGCTGAGTCCACACATGTCGTGGTGCCCTGGGACCAGGGACGGGAGTGGCCCCTGGGGACGTCCCCTGATCTGCCTCTCTGCAGCTGCCCGCCCTGCTCGCTTGGCTGACGGTCTCTATCCCAGAATGCCCAGGGCCAGTCCGAGCTCTGCCTCTGCATCCTCTGCCTCCCACTAGACGCGAGAACTGTTTCGTCTCATTTTTTTCCTATTCCGTCCCGCTGCTTTAGAAGCTTTGTAACTGATGACTGTGGGGATGGGATGGAGGAGGGTGGAAATTAATTCCAGAGAGTTAGGCACGCAGGTGTCCACGTGGCAAGGAGCACTGCACTACTGCTGATAGTAATAAGATTTCATTTTATACCAGTCAGCGAGCGTGCCGAGCGCTTGGTGAATTGCGTCTGGTGGCCTTCGCTGCGTCCGACAGGGACTGGGTGTCTTGCATGTCTGTTGATTGGTCCGATGCCAGCTCGGGAGATGGGAGACACAGCAGCTCATAAGGAACACGGAGCCCCTGGTCTGGCCGGGGTCACGGGGGCAGCGCACGGCGAGGCCAGTTATCGCTTTGGCATCGACGAGGCAGATCATCGGTCCCATCTGCTAGAACGTGATGGGCTCGTGCCGTGTGTCCGGCCCTGTCTGCCCCTCCCCCCCGTCACTCAGCCGGCCTCACTGAGAGGCTGGGTTGGGGAACGCCGTCGACATCAGGCTTCGGTCCTCGGGGAGTGTGGCCGGTCTGCGTGGGGTCATAAGGTCCCCGAGAAGCCATGCACGCAGGCTCACGTGAGCTGTGGGACATTTGCACAGCGTCCTGGACGGTGGGTGGTGGCCCAGCTGTGTCAGGGGGAACTAGGAGGCTTGTTCCCCCATCACACGCCAGGCAAAGCGCCGTCGAGATTAGGGGTCACTGGAGTGTGTGTGGTTCCCTCTGCCCGCACACGGGGTTCATGGCTTTACAGTTGCCAGTTTTGTGGGTAACAAACGAACGCTTCACAAGATAGCCACCCATACGCTGGCCACATCAATGTGGCACAAGTGTGTGTGTGTGTGTGTGTGTGTGTGTGTGTGTGCATGTGCGTGTGGGTGTGCACACACGTGTGTGTCCTCTCCAGGATGTTGGCTCTGAGACACTAGAAGTAGACATGTGTCTACGCTGTTGCGTTTTCAGCACCGCGGACAGCGCCCGCAGACAGGTGGGGCCTGAGACGCAGCATGGGGCCTGCGCGGTTGCGTTTTCAGCACCGTGGACAGCGCCACATGGATCGTGACAGGCGAGGCCTGAGCCGCGTGGCCGCGTGAACCGTGAACAGGCCGGCAGACGGTTTGCTCTTCGCTCGCTGCCCGCCTCCGTCGTGTGGACGTAAACAGTGGCAGAGGCGGGATCACCTCCTCCGAGCTCCTGACGGCTGGTGCCTCGTTCGCCCGGCTGGCCCGGTCCCAGCTGGGACTCTGTCCCCTCTGTCCGGTGTGTGGTCGGCACGCGTCTGCCATCCGCTGTACCCCCGTCCTGGAAGTGTGGTTTCTCTGGGGGGGGGGTGCTCTCGCGGCGAAAGGCAGCTTCCCCGCGTCCCGAGCTTCAGAGGGAACTGTCCCCAGAGACAGTGCTGTAGGTCGCCATGCCACACAGCCGCCAGCAGTGGGCGCTCGGCGGGCTGGGAGAGCAGCCATACTTGTCCCTAAGAGCTAAAATGTGACTCAGTGGGGAAAAGGGACCTGGATTTCTAATGGCCCACCTGTGACTATAACTGAGGAAACTCTGAGCCTTCAATGTCAGCAGCACCTGTGCCAACTTCACTCGTGTGATGGAAAGGTCGCTGATGCCCATGTGCTGAGAGTGAGCTCGCCGCCGTGACATTGGTGCATGCAGTGACCGGGCTGTGACATTGGCGGTGACCGAGCTGTGACATTGGTGGTGACATTGGTGGTGACATTGGCTGTGACCGAGCCGTGACATTGGCCATGACATTAGTGGTGACATTGGCGGTGACCGGGTCGTAACATTGGCCGTGACATTGGCTATGACATTGGTGGTGACATTAGCTGTGACTGGGCTGTGACATTGGACATGACCGGATCATGACATTGGATGTGACGTTGGTGGTGACATGGGCTGTGACATCGGCGGTGACATTGGTGGTGACCGGGCCACGACATTGGCCGTGACTGGAGTGGCCTGGGGGGCTCGTCAGCATGTCACACGGCGTCCGTAGGGACCTGAACTTCGGCACCAGCACGCCTCGGCCGCCTGCAGGCTCAGTGAGTCCCCGCAGGGTCTTCCCCGCTCCCGCCGTCTCCCCGCAGCGTGGGGAGGGTCTGGGGGACACAGACTCGGCCGCCGTCCTGCTGTGCTCCTGCAGGGCCGACCCCCTCGAGTCGGGGGAGGGCACCCAGGCCACCGCTCTGGGCTTCGCCTTCTGTCCTGTCACCCACTGACCTGCCCTTTGTCCCCGGGCCCCTTGCTCCGGACCCCGCGTGTCCCCACAAGGGGCCACGCAGAGCGCACGGCGGGAGCAGGACTGTTTCAGATGCTCGGGTCGGCTCGTGCAGCCGGCCGCGTGCCATTTACCGCGCTGTCCCTTTGCCATGTGTGTTCCCCTGCACCTGTGTTTGTCACTTGCGGTTTCTCAGGGAAAAATAGGGACACACAAGGAGTCCAGCCATGCTGTGTTCCCCCCGCCCCCACCCAGCTTCTCGGCGGGGTGAGTCGTCTGTCCCCTCTGAGGGTGGGTGAGGGAGGGAGGGAGGAAGATGGAGGGAGGGTGGGACAATGAACGTGTCTGCGCCGGGCGAGCCCTGGCGTCTGAGCGTCTCTCTGTTCCCGTCTGAATAGATGGTGACTTTCGTGACACGCCCCAACCTGTGGAGTGGCAGAGTGAGCGGGGTCCCGCTAGGTGGCCCCGCCCCCAGGAGGTCCCACGTGATGGGGAGGGGTGCACCGAGCACGCCTCCTGCGTCGCTGCTGTTTCTCTCCAGGCCCCGTGCTCGGCTGTGGGGTCCCCAGATCCTCCGTGGGTCCGTGGTGGTTGAACGGCTGCGGGCCGCGTGGGGCCCGCGTGGGAGCGTGGTGGCGTCTGGCACTGTGGGCGCTGTCGTCAGTAGGTGCTGGGGTGATGTCGGCGGGTCTGAGTCCCTGCAGGCCATCCCGCCACCCCCACCTGCCTGGCTGTGGCACCCCGTTTGCAATGTGGAACCCCCCTGAGGACGGGAGCTCATGCGCACGAGGGCCCCGCCTCGCCCGGCGTGGAGGACGCGGTGGGCGGGGCCTGTCACCGGCTCACGTCGGCGCCTCTCATCCTCCTCCTCCTCCTGGTCCATGCGAATGGCCGGAGGCTTTTCAGTCATTCGTTAAAGAAGGCAAAACCAGAGTCTCTGTTTTTGTCACCGACACCGCCGATCATGAGCTGTCCCTGGTCCCTGCGGCCCTGCCACAGGCGGGGACGGCGGGGACCGGACAGACGGACGGGGGATGGTGGGGATGGGACAATGGTGGGGATGGGACAGACGGACTGGGGGTGATGAGGGTTAGGACAGAGAAATGTGGGATGGTGGGGGCCGGACAGACGGACGGGGGATGGTGGGGATGGGACAGACTGACTACAAGGCGGGAGCAGGACAGATGGACGGGGGATGGTGAGGCAGGACAGACGGACTGGGGGTGATGCGGGTCAGGACAGATGGACGGGGGACGGTGAGGCAGGACAGACGGACAGCAAGGCGGGACCGGCTTCCATCAGGCGTGAGCCGACACCCGCGCGTGGCCACGTGTGGTGAAGGCTCCGCGCCCCCCGCAGCGGGGGGCGCGGGGGGCCCCGGCGCTGTCTCAGCGTCCCTTCTGTTTCCCACAGGGCTAAGGTGAAGAAGGGCCTGCGTGTCGTCGGGGTGCGGGCCAGCAGCCCCGCGGTCTGGGAGGTGGAGGAGAGCGCGGAGCGCGCGGGCAAGGCTGCGCCAGCCGCCATCGTGTGCCGGAGGACGTCAGCGGGCGTGGAAGGCAGGTGAGTGCCCGCTGCCCTTCTCGGTGTCCCCACCGCCTGCCACGCAGTTTCCCCGCCGCCCCCCGTGCGGCGGCGTTCCTGCGCATATGCCCGCGTGCGCTGCCCCTCGCATTCCCTGGGGGTGTCTTCGCTGCATGTCTGTGGTGACGTGGGCGCCCCAGGGGGTAGTGAGACGCCATGGCCACCGGGGCCCCCCAGGGCCTGCCCCTCGCTCCTGGTCCTCCCCCCGGCGGGTGCGGCACCTGCTCACGGCCTCTGGCCCCCATCCCCGGGTGAACCAGAAGCGTGGGCAGCGCTGAGACAGCCCCCAATCGAGGTCGGGCCCCGTGCGCGTCCCTGGGCACACGGGGTGCGCCCGCGCATGCCGGGCAGGTGCACACGCAGGGCTGCGGCTGGAGGCCACTGGTGTTGTGTCCGCGCCCGCCAGGGCGGAGACGTGGGGACAGGGCCACCGCTGGGTGGAGCAGAGCGGGGCCCAGCGCCTGATTCGTTTCCACCTCCTAAGGCCGCGGCGGCCGCTCTGGAAGGTTCCAGCTGGTCACGCCTTTGTGCCACGTTGAGGTCGCTTTCTGCTCTGTGTGTCACCGGACGTGGAAAGGACTAGAAGGGACGCGTCCCAGGCGAGCTGCTCGTGCTGCTGGAGTCGGGCTTTCGGGCCTCCCAGCCGGCGTCTGTCCCAACAACGAGGTCGCGGCTCAGCTGGCGGCCAGCACACTCTGTCCTCATGGCCCTGTGATGCCCACTTGGGGGTGAGAGGCCTCGAGCCCCCCCTGTGCTCCCCGCCCGGACTTGGGCTCTGCGTCCTCGGGCGCCCGTGTGTGGCTTTGCCTTCGTCACGCCGTCCGGGAGTTTTCTTGAAGATCGGCTGGGACGGCTAGTGAGGGGGAGGGGGAAGCGTGAGCGTGAGCGTGCGCTGCCGTCGTGCGTGCGGGGGGGGGCGCTGCCTGGTGACGGTGGCCTCGGAGGGTGCTGCCTGGGGGACGGTGGCCTCGGAAGCCCGACAGTGGCACATCCAGGGTGACTGCGTGCTGCGTCCCTTTGTTCATCCTGAAGCCGACTTTCTGTCTCCTACTGTGGGTCCTGATGATGGAAACACAGACACATACATGCACAGATATCACGGACACACACACAGACTCAGACACACACACAGACACAGACACATACACAGACATGTACACACAGACACACGCAGAGACTCAGACACACACACAGACACACACAGACACAAACATGCACAGACACACACACAGACTCAGACGCACACACAGACATGCACACACACAAACACACACTCACATCGCTTGTGCTTGTGTACATAAGATGCATTTACAGCTTGCATGTTAGATTTGCACACACAGTATGTTATCCGTGTACATGTAGTATATCCTATGTGGCACGTGCACGCGTTTTGTATCATGTGCACACATGTGTGTATGGTGTTTGCTGTGTCTGCACGTGTGATGCATGCATGTGTCTGTGTGTCACGTGCGCAGCACATGTGCACACAGGACAGTGGGTTGGAACCGTGCGCGTGCACGCACGCCCCTCTGTGTGTCTCTTACGTGTACCACACGCATTGATGAGGAGCTCGCTCTGTCTTTTTGGGGTCCGTCCAGTTCTCTCCCTGCAGCGGGGGGCTTTGCCTGCAGAGGGGGCTATGGAGCGGGGGCCCCTTCGCCAGGGCCCGCCTGCCCCGTCTGCAGCCCCGACAGCCACGCCTGGCGCATGCTGGGCTCCCCCCAAACACCGGGTTAGCGACGCCCTGGAATAGAGACTCTGTCACCGCGTGTGCTGTGACGCCCGTGTGTACGACCGCGTATTAACAGCCCCAGGACACCTGTTCATAAGAGTGGGGAGCGTAATGGCCCCATTTGGGGGAGACCCGGGGGAGCTGCTGTGTTGAGCAGGGGGACCGTGGCTGTGGCTGGGGGAGCCAGGGAGCTGCAGAGGAGACAGGCCAGATGTAAGCTGCTTTTCAGTGAGACCTCTCTCCTTCCGTCCGAATTCGCTGGAGATTCGGGAGTTGGTGCCACTGACAACGCCCCGGGAATCACGCGGGCGCGTGAATGACGTTACGCCGCCGTGACAGGTGTGGTTTCACGGATTAAGGGACAGGTTCGTGCTGCTGATGAGCCTATCGGGAGTGACTGCTGGTCTCCTGTCTCAGTCGAAACGCAGCCTTCCTGTGTGGAGGAGCGTGGCGCTGGGAGGACCGTGTCACCCCAGTGTCAGCGTATAAACGTCGCCGCCGCGCTCAGCTCTGCTTGGACGAGGGACTGCAGAAACGTGTCGGGAGCAGACGCGGAATCACCGGTGAGACTCCGTCCCGCAGACCCCACCTGGCTTCACCGGACCTCGCTCGCTGCGGGGCCACGATCCACGTGAGGCCAAAGCCACGCGTGTTTGCGGCTTTCCTTCTTTCTGCAGAGATGAGCCGTCCCCGGCATCCCCCACCCTTGCCGTGGACACGAACTGGGTTTATGAGAATGAGCCAGAATTCAAAGTCGAGTGAGAGAAACGTTCTGATCGAAGAGACTTTCATTTCATCTCCGCGAGCGCGTATGTCTTTCAAGCCTTTGTCTTTCGCGGACAGGCTGTGGAGAGGCAGGAGAGCTCGCTAGAATTCCCTCTTGCTTTTCACGATGAGCATCCATTTCGTACGTCACCGGTTTTCCGTTTCTTGTATGGAATATGCTTAGTTTTAAAACAAATATCTTTAAGTAGTAACACGAGCTGACATAAACAAAGAATAACTGATATGTCAAGTGTAACCAAATATTAACATCATAAATGTAGGTTCAAGGTTAGACTATACTGGCATCTATAAATATGTCTCATACTATATTTGTTAGGCTTGGGTCTGGTTAAATTTTAATGCAAATAAAAGTGGCTTAAGTAAGAGAGAAGGTTTATTTCTCTCTCACATGAAGGAAGCCCGGATGTAGGCGTCGTGGCTGGTGTGGCAACTCTCCAGTCACCTCAGGGTCCCAGGCACCTAGCTCTCTTCATCACCATGCTAATTCGTGGCTCTCATCCTCATAGATTCAGGTGGCTGCGGAGTGCCAGCCATTGCACCCACATCGCAGGCCAAAGGCAAGTGATAGACAAGGCTCTTCCCAGCTGAATCAACTCACTTGAAGCAAACTTTCTTGGAAATTGGTGCCACACCCCAATTCTCTCTTGCGTCTCATTGGTCAAAACTTAATCACGTGACCAGAACAGGCTTCGGAGTACAATGGAAAACATCATTTATTACCGTTCTCTACCCCAAAGATAGAGGAGCAGACTGGGTGAGGGGGCGGCCAGAGTCACCAGTCTCACACGTGCATCCAAAACCAGGACCTGGAGTGTGAGTGGAGACTCGGGCATGAACGACATCAGGACCATCTCTAGGTGGACAGCAGGTTGTGGGCCAGGTAGGTATGAGCGCATAGCACTGGACAGAAGGAGTCACCGGAGGCGGCGAACATCCCCAGAGCAGATAGACCCTGCCCCCGATGGGCAGGGAACCCGCGGCATCAGCCCGAGCCGAGGTGCAGGGACGGTCCCCGGAGACCCCTGGGGACCGAGGACGGGGGCGCCCGGGCCGCCCAGCCCGCCGAGCACGGGGCCCGAAGCGTGAATTCTGCAAGCTCACGACGCCGGGCCCGAGCCAGTGAGGGGTCGCCCCAGGCTGTTCTCGGAAACTGAGAAGAATGGGGTTTCCCTTTGCTGCAGAGAGAGAGCGGGGAGCTCGGGCTGTGAGCTGCGCCCCAGCTCTGAAGTGCCCGACCCCGCGGGTCTCACTCCCCCGACCCCGAGTGGGACCGGCGGGGGTCGGGAGCTGGCCCGCGTGTTCCTCCCCAGTCGTCAGGCCCGGCGGGGGCCGTGCTCGGGGGGTTCGGGGGGACGGGGTTGAGCTCTGCTGTGGAGCCTTCGCCCCCTCCCCGCGTGGACGTCCCACGGGGCCGGCAGCCCGGTGTCGCTGGAGAGACGCGGACCCCACGTCCCCACGGAGCACACGCTCAGGGCCACCGCCCACGAGAGCAGGACACGGGACAGCACAACGGCCACCGCCCTGGCCGGCGGGGTGGGGGGGCGTAGCACAGTGTGTCAGCACCGCACAGGACCAGGGATGCCGCCCACCGCCCTGGCCGAGCTCAGACCGTCCCTGCGGCAGGGAGGGCTGCGGCAGAGAGGGCTGTGGCAGGGCCGCACGGCCGGGTGGGTTAGTGAAGGCCATCGACGCTTGCGCTGGTGGCGGCCGCGGCCTCAGCGAGCGTGGTTTAAAATAAAACCCTCAGCAGTTTCAGAGCCTGGGAGCCGAGCCGCTCAGAAGCGGGGGGCTCTGCGGGCTGGGGTGTGCGGGGTCAGAGCAGGGCGTCCCCCGCTGGGGCCCAACAGGCAATCAGGGGGCGGCCGTGGGGGGCGGGGCAGGAGGTCTAGGCCCTTGTCCCCAAGGGCCAGCCTGCGGGTTCGCACTGGGGCCCCCCGTGAGAACACTGTGCCCGTCCCCGCGTCTCGCCCATGGATTCCGTCACAGGCGCCGCGTGGGGGGACCCCAGCAGCATCTCGGGTCATGGACGCCCACATGAGGAGACCCTTCTAGATCTGTCTCATCCTCTGGCCGTCACCAGCACCCGACAGGCACGGCGTGCGCAGGAAGTGAAACATCTTCGCAGAAATGACTTTTTTAAAAAACTGGGAAAAAATTTTACATTTCCTAAGAAATCAAGTACATTTTTCGCCCCAGGCTGCCCCGGAGACCCGCCCGCGAAGCCGTTTTAAACGGGAGGGAATTCACAGGCACGGCCTGTTTGACTCGGATGAGTTCCATTCCATGCCCACAGGTGCTCTGATTGGACAGACGTGGGTTTCAGGACCGGGGCGCAGTGGTCTCTCCTTGTCAGAGAAGTGACGTGTTTCTATTTTGTGTTGGTGGGTGTTGCCGTAAGGAACGAGGGACGTCGGTGTCTCTTTGTGAGGAGGGCGTTGGTGACGGTCCCCCCCCCTCCCCCGGGACCGGTCCCTCAAGGGAGCTCCCACCAGGAAATCCACCTGCCAGCCGGACTCGGGGAGAGCCCCTAGGGGGACGGCCACCGCAGTGTCACAGAGGCGAGGGCGCTGCCCGTGGCCAGGCCGAGCGAGTCGCCTGTGGGGAGGCTGCCGGCGCCGCCCGCCGCGGCCCACCCTCCGCCCGTGTCGGCTCCGAGCCGCAGAGCGTGGGCTCACGTCTGCACGCAGGTGAGAAGAAGGAACGGAAATCACCGGTGATATCGTTTCTCACTTCACGCGTCAGCCGCACCTGTGGAGAGGCGTGTGTGTGCGCTTTGCTAATAGACTGTGATTTCCTTCTCTTTTACTTTTAAAAAACACATCCTGTCTGTTCTTCCAGATCAATACCCGGAGACTGACTTCTTTCTTCTTTAAATACCCGCGTGGTACTCCACAGGGAAGTTTTACCATCGTTCCGTCGACCAGAATGGATAGCCCCTCCCCAGGGCTCTGTCGCACGGATAACTCTGCACACACACCTGATACTCTGGAGATAAAGTCCCACAGGAGGCGTACCTGTCGAAGAAGGGTGTGGCTTTTCCAGGACACACATACCGGCTTAATCGTCGTGAAGCTGAGCCAGTGCACCTGCCTGAGCACCTGCCTGGGCACCTGCCTGAGCACCTGCAGAAGCACCTGCAGAAGCACCTGCCTGAGCACGTGCCTGAGCACCTGCAGAAGCACCTGCAGAAGCACCTGCAGAAGCACCTGCTGCCGACAGCCTCCCCGGCCCGGACGTCCGCCCGCCTCCTGCGCGTCTGACGGGCAGAGAGACCGTGCTGGGTTTGTCCTGCGTTTACTCGGCTGCTCACGAGGAGAGTGTTTCCAGATGTTCGCTGGCCGTCCACACCTCCTGGGACTGGCCCGCGGGAGTCCGTCGCTAATTGTTTTTTATTATTTCATTTCCTTTTCTGTTGTTCGATTGAGTCGGCATTCGCTGGCACGCTCTGTGGGTGCCAGGTGCATGCATAGCAGTGAGAGAGCTACGTCCGTCACCCAGGACGCGACCCCCGGGAAGTCTGGTTCCCACCTGGCGCCGTGCAGGTGGGAGTACTGTGTCATTGACTGTATTTCCTCTGCTGCACGTCCCCGTGGCGGGCCGTGACTGCCAGTCTGTGCTTCCCAGTCCCTTCCGAGTCCCCCTTTCCACCCAGCACCGTAGCCCCCCGCCCCTCCGACCCCCTTCGGTCCGTTCTCTGCGTCTGTGAGTCCGTCTCTGTCTGTGTGTACAGCGGCTGAGACAGGGAGGCGAGCTGAGTGCCCGGCGACAGGTGGCTGGATGAGGGGGAAGTAGACTGTCGCTCGCCCGTGAGACAATGTCCCCCAGGCTGCAGCGTGGTTGTTTCACCGGGCGTCTCGTGACACATGAGACCGTTTGATTTTATAGAACAGAATGGGAATTTTCTTAACTAAATAAAGACTGTACCCAAAACCCGTGTCATAACAGGCGCCATGAGGAATGATTACACAGTGAAGCATAGAACATTCCGGAAACGTTTTGCTGGTGAACGGGTGCATGCCGGCGTCGTGTGTCGGAGCTGGAAAGGTATTTATTTGAGTGGCAGCCCCTTTGTGTTGGCTGGCCTCCCTAGGCGGTCTCCCATCCAAGCACTCACCGGGCCGACCCTGTTTCGCTGCCGAGGTCACACGGGGTGGGGCGCGTTCAGGGTGGCGTGGCCGTAGCCGGCAGGGTTAATGGTTTGCCTTCGTCACCTTTCTGCAGACCTGAGACTGGTCAGTGAGAAGCACCCCAGCCGGCAAAGAAATAGCTCCCCCGGTCGCTGTGACATCTCCAGGTCACTGTGACTCCCGCCGGTTGCTGTGACTTCCGGGATCTCTGTGACTTCCTCCAGGTCACTGTGACTTCCCCCGGTCGCTGTGACGTCCCCCGGTCTCTGCGACATCTCCAGGTCACTGTGACTCCCGCCGGTCACTGTGACTTCCTCCAGGTCTCTGTGACTTCCCCCGGTCACTGTGACGTCCCCCGGTCTCTGTGATGTCTCCAGGTTGCTCTGATCTCCCCCAGTCGCTGTGACTTCATCTGGGTCTCTGTGACATCTCCAGGTCACTGTGATGTCCCCCGGGTTGTCGAGTCTGTCCTGTCGGCTGAGTCCCCTGCCGCTGCTCTCTGTATTTACGGGCAGGTCGGCAGAGGTCTGCGCCCCGGGCACCACTCCCCTGTTTCTGCATCAGAGGTGGCCTGGGGCCGGACAGACCACCCTGAAGCCAGCGTGCAGCGTGTCAGGGGCGGGCAGTGTCAGTGTGGGGGTGGCCGGCGGTGGGCCCGCAGGTGGCCGGCGGAGGGCCCGCAGGTGGCCGGCGGTGGTCCCGCAGGTGGCCGGCGGTGGTCCCGCAGGTGGCCGGCGGAGGGCCCGCAGGTGGCCGGCGGTGGTCCCGCAGGTGGCCGGCGGTGGTCCCGCAGGTGGCCGGCGGTGGGCCCGCAGGTGGCCGGCGGAGGGCCCGCAGGTGGCCGAGGCCCAGACACCCCCGCAGGACGAGCCTGTCTGAAAGGAGCTGCAGAGTGTCATTGGCGGCGGCCGCACGGCTGTCCGGCGTGTGCCGTGCCTGGCGCTGGGGGGATCTGAGCCGGGGCCCGGCTCCTCGCCCGATGAAGGTGCCGTGTCACTGGCACGATGGACCCCGAAATAAGCACCAAACAGACGCATCCCTTCCCACGGGACGCGCGCTGAGCAGCGCAGGCGCGTGGCGTTGGCAGGGAGGCGGACGAGGCGTGTGCGTCTTCACGGGGAGGGCCGAGGTGGCCCCCGGGGCCGGGGCAGGAGGGGCCGGCGGCAAGCCCGTGCCGCTCCCGTGGCTCGGCGGCGGCTCATCCTGATGACGCGCCAGGGGCCTCGCCGGCGTGCGCACCCCTGTCCCGGGTGAGCGTGGGGCCCGGCGTTTCTGGGCTGTTCGGAAGCCGGTCTGGGAGGGCCCGGCGGGCACGGAGCGTCGTGACGCCCGGCCGGCTGGGATGCTCCAGGCGCTTGCCTCCTCGGGCTCTGTGGAGGGGGGACTTGTTTGTGTTCTGGTGGCTCCCCGTCCGGAGCCTTTGTGCGGCGCTCGCTGTGGCGTCTGATGGTCCGTCTCCCCGGACGGGCGGAGCGAGCGGAGGCTCCCCAAGTCAAGGTAGGGGCCTCCCGCACCCTGTGTACTTAGCAGAGCTCTCGGCAAGAGTTGTCCTTGGGGCTCCGAGCCTCGAGGGGCCGAGTGATCACGCTCGAAAGCCTGCGGCTTCTGGAAGGGTGCCTGCCAGGAAAGGGGTACCCCGCACTGCGCCTGAACAGCCTGCCCTTCGCCCCATCCTCCCAGGCGGGAGGGGGTTCGCTTACTTCCTACGCGGACTGTCGGTCTCCAAGGGATGTTACACACCCGGAGAATTCCCGTTAGCTCTCCAGTTTGTCCGCGTGGCCGAAACTGCTCACGCTTTGGGAGGGAGCCGTCTCACATCCTGTTGAAGACAGCAACGGGGACTCTGCAGAGAAATGAGTGTGTTTTTAATTTAAATATATATACATATATATTTAATATACATGTACATATTTCAACAGCTCACTGTCCAAAAGCTCTATAACAGCATCTGCCACGTTGATGGATTGCCACATACATGAAACACACACACAACATGCGTGACAAGCCAGGGACATCTCCGTAAGAGCCACCAGCGTGAGCCGTGGGCAGGGACTGCTGGGCGCCGGGGACGAATTCCTCTGTCGTCCGCGGCTGCGTGAAAATGCTTCCGGGCTCCAAATCCAGAGAGAAAAGGGAGAGTAGGGTGACGAGAACCGGTGTCCGCACAGGGGGACGTCCTGGGAGGGGGAAACAGCGAGGAAAGTGACCTCAAGGTGTGTGACAGACCCAGCGGGGGGCTTTGAGCGCCCGAGCAGAAAGGGGACCAGCGGCCCTACAGAAACCTGGCCGCAGGGGTGGCGGTCGGCAGGAAGTGAGAGCAGAGGGGACTTTGTCGCTCGCATCCCGCTGAGTTGCTGATGAGTTCGTTCACGTCCCCGGGGGTCCTGGGTCCTGCCGAGAGGAACAGAAACTGGAGGCACGGTTCCCACCGGGAAAGGGAGAGAACCAGCTCGTGCCTGGGGCGAGGTCCGTGGACGCGTCACACCTGCACACGAGGTGGCCTGGGCTCCGGCCGGGTCGTCCAGGGACGAGGGGACAGAAACCCGGTGACGACAGCCAGCCCCCCGGGAGCGCGAGGCCCCTCCCCTTGTCACGACGCGCTCGCCCGCGCCTGCTCCGTGAATGGCCTTCATCTACGGCGGCCGATCGCGGAAGGGTGACCGGCAGCCGCTGGGCGGCGTCAGTCCCTCTGAGGCCGGACGTGGCCGTGCCCTTCGCCAGGTGTCAGCATCGCTGCAAGGACTGGCCGCCCACGGGAGCGCGGTCCACTCGGCGGGCAAGCAGGTGGCAGTCCCTCCCCCCCCCTCCGCCTGCTGCACCCCAGGTCCAGGGCTGGAGCCGATGTCACCAGCGGTGACATTACGTGACATCGTCACCTGGTAACACATGGGCTCCTCTCCGGGACTCACCGTCCACCCACGGGTGTCTGCGCCCTGTCGCCGTGGGTCACCCTCTTCCCTCTGCCTGCGGAAGTGACCACGTCACTCCTTCCGATGATGACACGCGTCACCTGAACATCCGCTATGAAAACAGCGAAGAATAAAGATATATTTAAAAACGACTGAAGGCCCGTCGCCCTCCCGCGGCCCTGTGAGGGGGGACGGCTTCTGTCCGCCGTTCACGCACGCGCCCTCAGAGCCGCCACGCCTGGATGTCACCCGCACCCCGCACGGCTGTGTCCCTGCTTCTCTGCGTCCTTCCCTGGGGACCCGCCTGTGACACCCCAACCCCCGGGATGGCCCAGATCCACGAATCTCTCGTCCTGCCCAGGCGCCTGGCTCCGACGTTCCCGAGAAGGGCCCGGCCGCCCCCCCGGCGGCCCTGGTGAGAACGACGCTCATGGCCGCTCAGAAGCCGACGGATCCCGGTGACTCCATCGACTGACCGGGTCCCGTGCTTGGGCAGCAGGGCGGTGTCTCAGCCCACGTCAGGGTCACGGTGTGTGTTCCCGGTTCTTACAAGGACGAAGCGAGGGGAGCGGCCGCCAGCCGGGCTAGAACCCCGTCCTGTTTCTGGGCAGAAACTGCAGCGGGCAGGAATTGCGACAGCTCCCGGCTCAGGGGCCCGTTTTGTTCCTTTATGGGTTTCCTTTTCGGCCCCCCACACACAGCGTCCTGAGATCACACAGCTCCATCACGGGCTCAGCGTTCTCGGCTCGCCGCTGAAAGATGGCAGTGCCACAGAACCACTGAGACCGGAGTCGCCGGATTCCGTTTGCGGTCCTGCCCTGTTAAAGGGGAAGTGGTGACAACCAGGGGCATGGTCGCGGGTGTAAACACGGCTTTAAGGTGACGGGCCTGGCAGGGAAAGCGCTCCTATGGGCTCGCGAGGTGGGCGCTGTTTCTGAGGCGCCGGGCGGATCGGGGGTGGAGTTCTGGGCGACGTCGAGTTTTCCTGGGCCTCGGGGAGCGTGTCTGCCCGTGACGCTGTGGCCGCCGAGGCCTCTGTGGGTGGGCTGTCGAGAAGGGCCTCGAGGCCGGGGTGAGACCAGCGTGCTCCGCGCTGGGGTCCCCGAGCAGCAGCCTCGGGCAGCTGCGGGGCCGCGTCTCGGGGAAAGACGCACGAGGGCTACAGGCCCGAGGCTGCCATCCAGGCGGCCGGTGGGGTTACGTGCGTCTTCACCGAACCCCGGGACCCACGCTCGGCCGCCGCCTCAGACGCACCAATGTGTGAACAACACGAGGAAATGTCCCCAAGACGGCACAGCGTCCAAACTGTGACTCGTCAACATGAAGCCCCACCCCAGGGACGGTTAACACCTGTAACGAAGAGCTGGATAGTGCCGGCCTGACTCATTCATTCATTCATTCATTCGTTCTTTCATTCATTCGTTCATTTGTTCGTTTTGTCATTCGGTCATTCGTTCGTTCATTCATTCATTCATCTATTCATTCGTTCATTTGTTCATTCATTCATTTGTTCATTCATTCATTTGTTCATACATTCATTTGTTCATTCATTCATTTGTTCGTTCATTTGTTCATTCATTCATTTATCCGTTCATTTGTTCATTTATTCATTTGATCATTTATTTGTTTGTTCATTTGTTCATTCATTCATTCGGTCATTCATTCATTCGTTCGTTCATTCATTCATTCAACAGCCTTTACTAACTGCTGCCACCCAGACGCAGGTGCAGCTCTGGAAACGCCACCGTGTCTGTGTCTGGCCTTCCTGAGCCCACGCGCGTCTGTGTGAGTGCGTGGACGTGCTGTGGCCACAGTCAGATGCGGACAAACCGGAGCGCGGGACAGCTCTCCCCCGGCCCCCACGAGTGTCGTGTCAGGATGGAGGCCGCCCGGGATATCGCGGCTTCGTTGTTCGTCAGCCGCTGTCGGGTTCGCAGAGGGGGAAGCGCACACTCCAGACGCCCCTCCGATGAGGTGCAGCGGTGACCCCGGTGACCACGGCCCGCCAGCCCCCGGGGGCGCGTCGTGATGGAAGAGGACGCTCAAAGCCCGCATCTGCTTCCACCTCTGAGGCTGTTTGAGGCTCGTATCTCAGACGGACGCCAGCCCCCCCTGCCACACCTGCGGCCCCAGCTTCACGATGGCATCTGAGCCACTGCCGAGAAACTGCGGCCAGCGCACTGGCGGTGATGGCGACATTAGAGCATCACCGTCGCTGGGAGCAGGGTCCTGCGGGTGGCTGGACAGACGTGGGGGACACTCCTGCCCGTGCAGCCAGCCGGCCAGGATCTGCGACCAGCCCCGAGAAGGAGCCCGCCAAGCGTGACGAGACCCGTCATTTAATTTTCTGCTCCGGCCAAAGCTTTGCAGCCCTCGGCTGCCTGGGAAACGATTCGTCTTAGGCTCCCCTCTCACCCTTTGATGAGCTCCCAAGAAACCCCCTCCGAGCTGCGGAGAGAGAACCTCAAACGTGTCTGCGTCTCAGAGCGCACCTGGCCACGGCTTTCAGCCGGCCTCGGGCCTCGGGCATGCGGGCGGCGGCTCTGCCCCGGCACCGGTGGCCCGGTCGGGGACGCGGCTTTGATCAGCTTTGGAACGTCCACGTGTGATGCGGGGTGGGGTGGCGGCCTCTCGGAGGCCAGCGTGCGGGGAGCTCGCTCGCACCCTCAAACGGCCTCGCGCCCTTTAATTAAAGGGCCCTCTGAGGCGGGAGGCGCCTAATTGTCCTCCGGGGTGTTTTGAAGTTTGCTCTGAGGAGACGCCTGTTTTAAAACGGACTTAGGAAAGGTGGCTGTGGCGATTCTGTGTCCTGGAAGGGGTGCGGGCAAGCGTTTCGGGGTGCCCCCCAGCGAGAGCCACCACCACTGCCGAGACCCCAGGATGTGGGGTGTTTCGCTGTGTCCCAGGCTGGCGGCCACACGGTCGCTCGAGCATGCCCAGGGGGTCGCTTCTCCCAGGTCATTTCCGTGCGCCCGCCCCCCACAGGTCCCCTGCAGTGGCTGGGTGTCCAGCGTCAGCCACGGGAAGGATGAGGTTAGTCCAGGGAAACGTCCGCGGAACCAGGGAGGACGAGTTAGGAGTCCGCTCAGCGGAGGGAGGTCGACCAGACACCTCATTCTAAAAGTTCCCGACCGTGGCTGCCCCTCTGAGTCCTGTGAGGAACCGTTTATATGTTAGATCCAAACCCGTGGGAGGCGGGTTCGGCATCAGCATTGCCTGGCAACGCAGGTGACCCCAACGTGAAGGCAGCACGGTGAACCTCTGTCCTGGGACGACACCGATCGTGATTCTGTGGTGTAGACGAGAGCACAGGGGTTTTGCTGAGTCGTGGTCCCGTGACCGGGCTGTGAGCGAACGGCCCTGTGTGCGTTTGCAGATGGAATAATTTATTGGAGTGTCATGGGGTCGGGCGTGATGTACTCGATGTCGATTTGTCATCTCCTCCGCACGAAGTGACACACGGCCGCTGAGCTCGTTGTGGCACAGACATCCGAGTCCCGGGAAGCGACCCTGCACCCCAGCTCCCGGGGTTCTGGGCTGTGGCTGAGGCTTGTGTCGCGTTGAAATCCCCCTGGTCGCCGGTGCAGGGGCGGGGCCAGCCCGAGTGGCCGCACAGGGCGGGTCCCCAAGAAACGTCATCGGGTGGGGCTGTCGTGAAGTCTGGGGATGGGGTGCATCCGAGCGCTCACTCGCCCGGCTTCTGGGTGGTGCTTCCCCAAGGGCTGTCGTAACCCCCGCCCCGTCCAGGCCAGTGCTTGCAGCGCCGTCCTCCACGTCACCACCGCCCCACCGGCTGCTCCTCCTGTGATGCTTCTTGACATATTGTCCGGTCGGGGGACTTTTCACATCGAGTAAGCCAAACTGCAATACGTGGTGTTGGGGCAGGAAACATCGGTGTCCTTCTTGCTGTCACCAGCCAGCCCTCGTGCTGTGGTCACCAGAAGAGGACGCCCAGAGGCCACCAGGAGGTGCCGAGCACAGCCCTCGTGGCCAAGGGTGCCTTAGCTCTCCCCTGCAACTGTGCCCCTGACTGTTGTCCTTAGCGCTGGCCCCTTACTCCTCACCCAGAATCCTCTTCCTCTGACCTCTGCAGCCCCTTCCTCTCCTCGCCATGCGCCAGATGGTGCCTCCTCTCCAGAGGTCACGTTGAAACCCTCCCCCCTGGGTGACTGAGGAGGGGGACGGGGCATTTGGGAGGCCAGCAGGGTGGAGGGGGGGTCATAAGATCGGGGCCCTAACCTGATAGGAGCAGCGACTTTGTAGAAGAGGAAGAGACAGAGACCTCTGTCTCTCCCACAAAGAGAAGGTGGCCCTCTGCAAGCCGGGCCCCCACCCCGCTGGCACCCCAATCTCGGACGTCCCACCTCCAGACTGTGAGAAACGAGTGTCTTGTCATTTCAGCCACCCCGTCTGTGGCGTTTTTACCGCAGCCCGAGCCAGGAAAATGAGTTTGTTCTCCGGGGAAACTCATTCTTACACATTCATTTTTATTCTTCTAAATTCTTTATTTCTTTCTTATCTTTCCGTCTCCCTAAGGCCCTACGTTCTCAAAATTTAAAAGCCAGGTAGTGAACTCTATTTTTTCTGTCTTTCCAGAAACACGAAGTGCCAAGGAGCTTCTCTGCATGAACGGGGTGAAGTGGGGCAGGGGGAGGGGAGAGGAAATTGCTTCAGGGGACTTGGCTTTAATTTTATTCCTGGAGGCCGTAAGGATGAACAGGATGTTCGCCTTGTAGATTTACTAAGAATGCCTCCCGGGGCCACCGTAGGGAAGAGGAAGTAAGTTTACATACACGCCAAGGTGTCCTTCCCGCTTTCTTTCAAATTCCCGATGCTCAGAGCAGGATCGGAGCCCGTTTCTAACTTTGGTGAGCTGCAGCTTTAGTCACTTCAATACACTCATCGCCGGCGTGGGGGCTGGCGGCGAAATCAGGCTGGAAAGGCCCGTGCTTGTAAGTGACCGCCCAGAGTCACGTGTCGCGGTCCTCGTTCCAGACGGTTAGTGCTCAGGCCCTGTGTCTCCACGGCAGCTCGCCGTCCTAGTCCGCTGGGGCCGCTGTCACAAACGCCGTGTATCGGGCGGCTTGTAAACCGCAAATGCCTGTCTCTCTCGGTTCTGGAGGCTGGGAGTCCGAGATCAAGGCGCTGGCAGGCGCAGCGTCTGGTGGGGACCGCTGCCGGGGTCCCAGACGGCTCTCTCCACCCCTCCCCCACAGCGGAGGGGCCGAGAGAGCTCACTGGGGTCTCTTTTGCAGGGACGGACCCCGTTCATGGGGCGCCCACCCCGTGACCCAGTCGCTCCCCGCAGGCACCCCTAGCACGGCCGCCCCGGGTGTCAGGCTTCAGCAGACGGACGCTGGGGGCAGATACAGCCCGTCTGTGGCGGCGACTCTCTTGGCTGCCCAGTCTGCTGACCTTTCCAACAATGAGCAAATCCCTCGTCGTGTGTTTCCTGTGGCCTCTGTGACCCGTTGCGATGCACTCGGTGGCTCACACCGCACCGAACTCATCTCGGCTTTGAAGTTCGGCGTCCGGCGTGCGTGTCACCGGTGGCTGGCGGGGCAGAGCCTGCCCCGGCCTCTCATGGAGAGCCGCGTCCCTGTACGGGCTTCTGCAGACTGCTTGTCCCCCCGCCTGCGGCCTCTGCTTCAAGCTCACTGCTGGGATGTCCGCTCTTGTTGTTGTCACGTGGCCGTCTCCCTCCCCTGGAGTGGATTCTCCCTCCGAGGAGGACACTTGTGACGGTGCTCTAGATCAGCCAGGCTGACCTCTCCCTCTCAAGATCCTTAACTTAGTCACTGCTGCCAAGTCTGTCACCAGAAGGCGCGCGATCAGCAGACGACCCCGGTGGGAACGGTCGAGTCTCCTGTGACGGAGTCCCACTGGGACCGACCTCAGCAGCCAGGTCTGCAGCCAGGGGGCTGCGTGGCAACTTCAGCGTCGCCCTCTGTTTCCATGGAGATCGTCCGTCCACTGGAACGCAGGCTCCGTGAGGCGGAGGCCGCGTGTGGGGGTCACGGCTGTGTTTTCAGAACCGTGGACAGCGCCTGCGATCGCTGCGCGTCACGTGGCCACTGCGCGCACCACGTGGCCGCCGCGCACCACGTGGCCGCCGCATATCACGTGACCGCGTCTCCCTCATCGATCGCGGACACGCCTGCTTCTTCCGTTCTGGGGTTTGGGCCCGCGCGAGGGGAGAGGTCAGGACCCAGTGCGAGCCGAGGGGCAATAAAGGCACGAACTTGCCCCAGAGTAGCAGCCGATGGCACCCCGGCCCCCGTAAATACCGCCGAGACTTCTTTCAGGCCAAACGCTGGGGCGCCACTGTGCGCTCCCTAGAGCCCTCCCCTCAACCCCGACAGCCCGGGGCCCGCACTGCGTGGGTGTCCCCGCGCTGCTGCCGCTGCCGGCGCTGGGACGGTCTCTCGCGGTGGCTCAGGTCGTGGGTCGCACGCGGGAAGACGCGCCCCCTTGACTGTGCAGGGGCGCCCTGGCGCCGTCCAGCCCCGCTCGGCGCTGACCACCCCGCGAAGGGACGGCTGTGGCTGTGCCCCATTGTAGTGGGGGAACCGGAGGCCGGAGGACACTAGTGTACACCGGGACCGGCGCCGTGTCCGGGTCCCCGTCTGGGTGTGACCTGCCCCACGGCCCCCTCAGCCGGTGCGCGCAGCGGCCCCCTGGCCGGGATCGGTCGCAGTGCGTGATGGAGCTCACCGCGAGGCCCCCACGCTGCGGGAGCTCACGAGTGACACGCGCCACAGAAGAGAAGCAATCTCCTTCCTGCCCACTTTGCAAGAATTTAGTGAAATCACCCATCATGCCCCAAACCCAAAACGGCAACATCGACTTATTAAAGTTTCCCGTTAATTATATTTAAACCACAAGGTGTAACCGAAGGTATTGACATTTACACGAAGAAATTAGCTGACATTCTATTAACCTCAACCAGCAAATTGATTCTTCAGACGCAGACCGGCAGCTGCTGAGGGCCGGGCGCGGGCACGGTCGATCGTAGATGGTGTGGCTCGTCCACGTGGGGGGTGACGGCTGAGCCTGCAGACACAGCTTCCCCCCCCACCTGTGGAACCACTACTTCTTATCACAAAAGAGTAAACATCGGAGCCTCTGGGTGCTTCCGTGTGTCACGTGGGACGGGAGCTGGGAGCATCGCGAGCAGTTACAGCAATGATCAGTGATCACTGTCGATGAGCAAGTTTGTTCGCATGTCCAGACGAGGGGGGACACTTCTTCCTGCTCCAGCAGTTCTGCCACATGGCTGCAGACACCCCGGCTGGGTACAGGGAAACTCTCTGCTCATCCTGCACTCAGGCCCGAGCTGACGGCGCCGGGTCCCACGTGACTCGGATTCCTCGAGCGGTTTGCCGTCAGGTGGGGACGTTTGGGGATGAAGACAGTCCATCGGCCACCCCCGGCGAGCCAGGCCGCTTCCCTCAAGATGCGACACTAAGCGTGTCGTTCCCGACAGTCCTCCCCTGATCTGTCCGCTGGAGATGTCCCCCTTAGTGTGTCCCTCTTAAGAAATAAACAAAACCAGGAGGAGGGGTGGGAGCAGCAGCACCGGGTCGCCGGATGTGGCCGAGGACACATTTTTAATTAAAAATTCTCGCGAGCGAAGTCTCAGGGGACATTCGGTGCCCCATGCAACGGTCCAGCCGGGGGAGCAGGTGGGCGCGCCTGCCCGCGGAGCTGCCGCTTCGAGGCTGCACCCGCCCCGGCTGTGACACGCAGAGGCCGCGGCGTTCCGGAGCCGACGAGGGTGGCTGGCTTGCTCGCCCTCCTCGCCACCCCCACCTCCCCCTGACCTCGCGTGTCCTACCCAGGCCCCAGCGAGGGCGCGTCGGCCATGCTGAGCGGGACGAGTTTCTGGAATCCCGTCACCTGCTTATGCAGACGGGACGCGATCGGGAACCGTCTGCAGCCCTGGCACGGACGCCCATGCGTCTGTGGCATACAAATTAAGGAAAAAGAAAAAAAAAAAACCCTCCCAACAAAAAGAAATATTTAAAAATAAACTCTCTCTCCATCTCCAAGTGAATACGTTGAAGAAAATGCCAGCAAGCCGCGATAAGAGACTTCGCTTTATTTTCTTTCCGTTTTCGTCTGCAGCAGAAGTTCCCCCGCTCACGAGTGGCAAACACCTTCTGCTCGAAGACGGGGTGGGGGGCGGCTCCGGGGGTACCTCACGCGCCCTTCCCTTTGCATAGAATGTTGCCTTTTTGCGCGTGGCCGAGGGAAGACCTCGTGTGGCTTCCGGTTCTCCATCCCTCCCACGTCGGTTTCGTCTCCCGTTGACATCGAAATGTCAGGAACCCTCTTCTCACGGAGGGAAACGTGCACTTTAAAAAAATAAAAACATCGTTTCAAGTCAAGCTTCGTAAAAAGCAATGCGGGCTGGGGAGTCATAACAAGAGCACTTGTAAATGGGGGTGGGGCAGGAGGGAGGAACGGCCTTTTGCAAGCGAAGCTTAAGACAGGGAAGATCCGGTTATTTCATCGTAAATGAGCAAAAAGTGATCTTTACAGCTACGGGCCGATTCTTAGAGAAGGACCAGAAAAAAAGCAGGGTGGGCCGGGTTTGAGAAGTAGTTGTCCGGGTCTCCATCACATCTTCTCGGAGGCCTATCCTGGGGCTTTGTTCATCACGTCGTGTGTTTCAACGCTGTTCTGTGCCCCCGCCCCCGCCCCCAGTGCCAGCGGAGCCGCCGACGAGGTCCTGCAGATCGACGTGGAGGTCGGGGAGCCCAGCGACCCGCCCGCCACGCAGCTCGTCACGTGGCAGGTGGAGTACCCGGGGGGCGCCACCTCGGACCTGGGCATCTCCAGGATCTACGTGAGCCAGAAGGAGCTGGTCGGCGTCGTGCCGCTCGCCATGGTAAGGCCCTCCCGGCCTTGGGCCGGCCGCGCGGGACGCGGGGACACGGGGACAGGGCAGGCTCCACACGGCGCCCGGACGTGGTGGGGACGTCGGTGAGAACCGGCGGGTGGGGCGGCCCGGGGAGGCTGTGCGGACGACTGCCAGGAGCTCGGAACGTTCAGGAAGCGAACCCAGGGGCCGGGTGTGCATCTCCGTGCTGCGACAGGTGTGCGTGCACCTCGGCGTGTGGGCCGTGCAGGTGTCTCAGGCACAGCCACCTGCAGAGACCAGGGGTCCACGTACGAGACGTGGCAGGTGGCGTGGCTCCCATGGGCCAGACCCGGGGCCTCGGCCACGTCCTGGGTTCTTACGGTCTCCTCATTTTTCAAGGACAGCCATAAATGCAGTTTTAACGTGGAGTGTGACCTCGCTCAGATGGGAACTCGTTTTAGAAACAGAGCATTGCACAGGAAAGAATAACTCACCTCCCTGGGCCGTCTGCGTGCCCCTTGTCACCTACCCGAAGGAGACAGCCAGCCTGCCTGCCTGCGTCCTGGGGTTCGTCCCCGGCAGGGCCCGGCCCTGGGCCCTGTGTGGCGCGCGTGTGTGGTCCGTGGGAGGACGCGCCAGCTGGAGCCCGGCCGGTCCGGGACCCTCGGGGCCGCCCGAGGAGCAGCGGGTGTTTAAGGCGACTTTCCGCAGGGCAGGAGCTCAGGCGCGAGGCTGGGCTCCCTCCCGTGACAAGTGCGTCCACCGCCAGAAGCGAGGTGCTCGGTGGCCTCTCGGCCGACTGCCTGGCATCTCCCCGTCACCGCCTGTCACAAAATGTTGACGAGTGTGACTGTTCATGGTGAACGAGTGCCAGCGCCAGGCGTGAGGTGAAAGGTGGCCGGGGCGGTGGCCTGGTGACAGGTGCGTCCCTGCCGAGCGTGGGGAAGCACACGGGTGTTTGGGACGCTTCGGAGGACGGGGCTGCCACCCACCACTTCTCTGGTTTCGAAGGCGCCGAGCCCCCCGGCACCTTGTCCCTGGGTGACACAGGCCCTCCTCTGCTTCGGCTGCCGGCAGCTCTGTGACGGGCGCTGGGGGGGCCATTTGTCCCGGGCAAGGCGTTCTTCACATCTGCCCCTTTCCAGCGCCTTGGTCGGCGAGGCTTCAGCGGCCCCGCGGGGAGCGGGCGGTGGCCTGGCGGGCGGGCCTCTGGGCAGCGGGGTGCAGCCCCCCCATTCCTCACACGCGAGGGGCTGGGCGCCCGGACCTGCTCCCTGGGCTGCGAGCTGCGTGAGTCAGGCTAGAACATTCGGGGCCGTTGAGTCTGCCCCGATCTCTGGGGGCTTCGCCCTCTGGAACCGGGGCCGAGTCTCGGGGGTGCGGACGCCCCAGCCTTGGCTGCCGGGCGCTCCGGGTCCCCTCCCCCGTCTCTGCTGGTGTGACGATTGAACGACCTTTGGCCTTTTTAGGGTAATTGCCTCCATTAAGGAGACCACTTGCGGTTTTATTTTTTGTGCCTTTTTCCATTATATGTTCACGGACGAATTTGAAAGGAATCTGATTTCTGAGATGCGGGGGGAGGAGAGGGTGCTGAGTCGAGTTCAGGGTGAAGGGGACTCTGAGCGAGGGCAGGCAGCGAGCGGGTCCCCGAATGAGGCGGGAGCCCCGGGGAGCTGGCCATGGGGGCCGGGCAGCCAGAGCCACGTCTCCGGGCTGCGTGTGGCGTGGGGACATCGGGGTGAGGGCCATCGGACAGGGCAGGGGCCGGCTCCGCCACTGCGAAGAGCCCGCCACTCGTCCGAGTGCCTGGCAGAGGGGCTTGGGAGACCTCCTCTTGTCCCCACTGTCCCGTCAATCACAACCCGGAGGAGGGGCCGAGGGGACGGGACCCTTCTCCGCTCCCCGCCGTCAGCCTCAAGCTCGGCTGTGTCTCCGCCCGGCTGCAGGCGAGGCCGGGGGGCGGTGTGAGCTTTGTCCCAGGGGCGTGCCCGAGGGGCACACATGGCCAGCACTGACACTGCCCCGGGCCGATGCCGGGACTCGCGATGCGCGGGACGCAGGTGTGCAGGGAAGTCTGAATCATCCCCCACCCGCCCCCGTGATAACCCCCACGCAGACGTGGAACGTTCGAGGTTTTCCGTGGCCAGGCGGCCTGCGGTTTCTATTTGGGCACAGAAATCCGTGCACACACCTCTGACTGAGCCCCCGAGAGAAGCCTTTGGAAGGAAATTTGAATCAAAGGCTGCGATTCAAAGCATACGCAGTGTTGTAATGTGTTTTGTTGAGCGTCGCCAAGCTGCCTTCGTGACCGTTCGCCGATGTGCCGCCGGCCTGCTGTGCGTGTGACGGCCCCTCCCCGCAACCGGGCCAGCAACGCCTGTGGAAGCTCAGAAATAGACCACTGAGCATCAATTATATCTCCGTGCGGCCTTAATGTGCCCTCTTTCGGTTCCTTTATTATTTTTTCAATTTCCTCCTTAAACATTTGTTCTTGGCCCATATTTTTCTTCCTATTGGGAATTGAACTTTCATTACGTCGTTATATAAAACATTTTCATGTGATGGTGGTAAAAAAACACACGGCCTGGAACGGACCCTCTTGACCGCTCCTAACGGTGCCGGTCGTCATGCGGTGGTGGGCCCGTCTCTGGAACTTCCAGTGCTAATCCCACCCCTGCCCTCGCTCATCCTACTTCCTGTTTCTCCACACCAGGGCCCCTCACCTCCTGGTGGACGCGGTGCAGGTGTGCGTCCCGGGGGGGGGGTGGCCATTCGCCTCCCAGCCTCGCAGGTGACGGGTTTTAGTGTGCAGAAGTTCAGGGGTTCATTTTTACACAGTCAGATGCATCGACCTTGTCCAGGTGCACGTCCCTCCCCGCTCCTCACAGTGACCAAGCAGAAAGCATGCCTCGTGTGTTTCTTCTAAACCTCCAAGCACACCCTCGAGTAGATACCGCTAGTAGTCACCGGCACGTAGTGACCAAATGCACCGGTGACACGGCAGACGGCTGAGAATCTGACATCAGTCTGGGGTGAGGCTCCCGACGCCTCCCCTTCTTGTGGGACATGTAAGTCCATCGCCAGGAAAGCCATGAGATGCTGACAACTGAGTTTCCAAAAAAAATTGTTCCTTCGTGTTTTGCTTATTTTTTCCTGAGATCTACAACCTTGAAATATTTTTTTAAATCCATTCACAGAGTTCCGAGCTTCATTACGTCCCCTTCTCCTGTCCAGGAGGGGCCGCCTGCTTCTCGCAGGCTGAGCACAGAGCCTCGTCCTCGGGAGGACGACCTCAGGAGCGCGTGGCGGGCAGCCGGACGGTGCAGGTCTGCGGCTGCGCGTGGGGGTCGGGCTCTGGGAGGGCGCGAGCGCGCGTCCTCCGGGCTGGGGCTCTTTCTGTGCGGCGGGGGAGGTCCCCGCTGCGGGTGGGTTTTCAGCCCCCTTCTCTGTCCCACCTGCCTCCGGAGCTTGGCTGAGACAAGGCTGTCGGGCTCGGCCGGGGTGCGGAGTTGTCGATTCGGGTGCCATGCGGGACAGTCCTGCACGCCGGGTGACCCGGGCTCTGCGCCCCCCCCCAGCAGCGTCCTTGCCTTCCCGACGGGCTCGTCCCAGACCTCACGCGGGTCCCCGCGGCTCTCCCCTCTGTCCACCTGCACGTCCTGCTCACGGCCAAGGGTGCCGAGTGGGGGCCCAGACCCTCGTCACGTGGCCGGTCGTGACCACCGTGTTGGGGACCACAGCAGACAAGAGCCAGTCACGCCCCGGGGTCCCTGGAGGGCGGGCGCGTCCCTGTCTGTGGCCTCCAGGCCCCTCCTCGTCCCATCGCGCTGCTCACCCCCTGTCCAAGCCCTTCCGAGCGCCCAGCCCCCCATCCCCCGCTCCTGACTCAGCCCCCACCAGGCAGACGCCCTTCCTTCCCGGCTCTAGCTGGGGTCCCCGGCGCCCACACAGCTGCCTGGGGCAGCGGAGCCGAGCAGGGGCAGCCAGGCCCACCCTCCGTGGCGGGTGCTGCGGTCTCTCCCCTCTGACATTCCTGGGGAGATGGCAGGATGGGAACCAGGCCCCCCATTCCCCCCCTGTCACTTTTGCATCTTCTCGACCCCGTGGTCAAGGTCCTCCTCCACCCGTGACTCCGGCCACGGTTTTATCCCTGTACACCCCGCAGACCGAGCCCGTCCACGTCCCTACAACCGACCGTTCCCTCTCAATGCGATGCATTTTCAAGAAGCTTTGCCCAGTCTTCACGCGTCTCTCCCCTGGAATAAAATGAACGTCCCTCCCGCCAGCCACACGGGGCCCTCATCCTCAGAACCCGCCTGGCACGCCTCCAACACGGGGCTGCCACCAAGCCGCGTCCCCTTCACGTGGAAACGCCCAGCCGGAGGCCCAGGCCCAGCCCGGGGCAGACGCCCAGGGAGTGGCCGTCACCCAGCGACCCCCCCCCCCGCCTCCCGTCGGTTCTGAAGTCAGCCCAGGTAACGGCTGTGACAGTCACCTGCCGAGACCGGAATTTCAGAAGCGGCCCCCGCGCACGGAAGGAAGCTCTCTCCTGCCTTCCGTAATGAAATTCCTTTTTTCGCTTCTTGGCGTGAAAGCAGATCCTGGGCTCCCTTTCATCTGCCTTCGCGTGGCACTCTCTCCCCGCGCCCGCCCGCTCATTAACACGCCAGCTTCTCTCTCTGTTGCGCTCCTGACGTTTTGAAAATCCAGTCACACCACACAGCACCCTGCTGCTTTCATTTTCAGCGTCCTCGAGCAAGGGCCGATTAAGAGGCTGCGGCAGCCCTGGTAAAAGCCCCTTCCCCGCGACGCGCGTCCTGGCTCCGTGCGCGCGGCGCGCAGTGTGGCTTCCCCGGCAGCCCTCACAGAAGCCACGTCGCCACTGTCCCCTGGGCGCCGGGAGGGGCCCCGGGGGCCTCCCCCGGCCCCTCGGCTCACCGGGCTGCCGCGGGGACGCGGGGACGCCGGCCCCGTGTCGCAGACGGACGAGGGAACGCGGGGTCTGAGGGGTGGGCTCGGGCGAGCAGCGCGCAGCCGCCGAGCCGGAGGGAGACCCGGACGGAGGGGCTCCAGAGTCCGAGCGCGAATCTAGGCGAGACGGCCCTGCCCCGCAGAAAAGCTCCTGCGGTGACACACGGGTGGCCGCTGGGCCCTGGCAGTGTGGCCCCTGTCGCCGCGGACCTGGGCTGGACGTGGGATGTAATTGTTTGCATTTGCATAGCTGTGGATGGGAGTGGACGAGACAGGCGAACGCCAGCACCGGGCCTGGGAAGCCGGGGCACAGCGTGCTGCCCTCCCAGGGGCTGGCCGCACGTCCCCGCGCGCTCTGCAGACGCCATGTCACCGGTCCCTGCCCCGCCCTGTCCCCTTGGAGCCTTGCGCGTGTGGGCCGCCCCGCCCACCGCACTCCAGTGGGTCAGCGCCGTGGAGGGCGGAGGGAGGCTGCCGGGGAGACGGTGACGAGGTCTTGGTCCCCTCTTCCTCCCCCAGGAGCTGGTCACAGCCTGGTGACAGTCGTGTCATCCTGTGGAAGGCCTCCGCTCCTACCCGCCACCGCCCCCCCGCGAGGGGCGGCCATGACGCCCGTGTGGCATTGGCGCTGCCGGTTCACGCACGGGGTCCGTGTCATCCGCAGCCTGCCACGTGGACGTGAGGCAGCCACACGCCCCGTCACGGCCGGGACGAGGTGGCCACACGCCCCGTCACGGCCGGGACGAGGCGGCCACACACCCCAGAACGTATGTGTCGGTGCCGTATTATTTGATCACGAGCTCCCGGCCGGCATTCCCGTTTGTAGCTTGGCAGAGGTGTTCTATAGGATTGCAAGCGTGTGTGCTGGGAGATTGTTTCCATCACGGCTCTTGTCCCAGGGTAATGGAGTCAGCTCGACGTAATTTGTCAGATGAATCTGTGTTCTGTAAGGAACCTTGGCTTCAGTGGGGCCAAACCCGACGGGACACGCGTGTTGAACTAGAGACGCACGATGTCGAAACGACAGAGGGAGCCACGTGTCCCCAGGCGCACCCCACAATGGATGGGGGGCTGTCGGTACCCTAACACCAGAGGGGCTTCCACACCCCACTGGCATCGCGTCCGGTGTCTCTCTGTGGTCCAGATGGTGGCTTTTTAACACTCGGGTCCCCGGAAGTCGCTTCGTCACTCCCGATACACGGAACCGTCTACACCGCACCTCACGGGCGGTCGGAGGACAAATCCGAGTAGTGATGAACTCCGCGCGGTCTCTGCCGTCAGCCCTGGCCCTGGGCCGCCGTCCTCTGGGGGACACGCAGCTTCACTCTGCGGGACATGGGGAATCTGGCCCCTCCACTTAACGACGGCTGTCATGACAATGTATGCTCGCCACACGCTGGCGCGTCACTGAGTCGAGGTCAACAGCTTACCAGACGGTCGGCTTCACTGTGGATCCTAATTCCCCACGCGACTCCTGAATATCACATTATATGTTTGCGGTGTTGCGGGTGGAGCGACCGTCCCACATCCTGGTCCCTTCTGTCACCACAAGCGGACACAGTCTGAAGCCGTGTGCCCTTCCTGTCCTCTGCGCTTTCATTTGCACAGTCACGCACGCGTAAAGTCTGTGTCAGATTTTGGCAATTTTTAACATAGAATGCTTTTGTCTATAGCTGTCATTCTTCTGCTTGGCTTTTCCTGAACCCCAGGTGTTTCTGGGGGGCCGGGCACGTCTGCACCCCAGAACCGTCCCAGAGTCATCTCAGGCGGAGTGGGGGCCGGGGACAGTGCAGTGACGGCGACTCTCAGGCGTCTCCGTGTCCCGACCACACAGCACGTTAGGGCTCGGTCACGTGACGCCACCTTCAGGGGGACAGGGCGCGAGTCCACCCAGCGACTCGGGAACCCAGGCTTGTCCATGTCCCCCCGCCGCCCCCGGCCCCTCACCGTGCACAGAAAGGAAAGCAGGAGGCAGACGAGGCTTGACAATTTTGGTATGAAGTTTGTTTTGAAATAAGTGTTGGCTTAAAAAGCATGTCGCAAACGGAACAGGCAGAATCCCGTAGCCCGTCGCTGAGCTCCCGTGGACGGCGGCGAGCGGCGTGGCCGCAGGGCCAGCCTCGCAGCTGGGAAGGCGACGCACACCGCCTGCAGCCCGGCTGCTGGGCCGGGCCGCGCCCCACACACCCCGCCCGCGGCCCCCGGCTTCCCGCGGCCCTGCCCTTCGTAACGGCTGCCGGCTGGCGGTTTTGGGGGCCGCCCCGCGGTCTGACTCTGGCTGACGGTTCCTTGGGGTCCCATCGGGTCACGCTGCTTGGCTCGAAAGCCATGGCGACGACAGTGCCTCCCGCGGGACGCAGCCGTCGGCCCGCCCTGTGACCGGAGGTGACCTCGGAGCATCTGGCGGAGGTGCCGCTGGCAGCTGTGCCGGCTGGAACGCTTCCGCCCCCCTCCGCGTGCTAAACGCTTCGG
The DNA here is from genome assembly GCA_004027375.1 of Macroglossus sobrinus. Classification (NCBI taxonomy): domain Eukaryota; kingdom Metazoa; phylum Chordata; class Mammalia; order Chiroptera; family Pteropodidae; genus Macroglossus; species Macroglossus sobrinus. The sequence goes on from PVKZ01005648.1 coordinate 46,385, forward strand.
AGCGGCCCCCTGTTCCTTGCCACACTTGGCCCGCAGATCTGGGCACCCCTTGATGACCTCGGCTGAAGCCGTCACGATGGCGTTGGCCACACGGCGATTTTCTGTCCCCGTCGTTCTTTTTATGGTTATTGATCGGAATTCGTTCATTTCCTCAGCTGTGTCCTTACACCGGCTCTGCACGCGTGGCTAATTCTGTGGGTTGGAGTCCTGACTGTCATTATTCACTTTCTTGCTCAAATCGCCCGGATCCGTCCGTGTGGGACCGGGCACGTCGGCTCCCGGGCCCGTTCAGACGCCACCACTTCTGTTTTGAGCCCTGTCCTCCTTTGTGGCCACCGCGAGGGGCCCAGACTGGACTCTGCCAATTCCTCCAAGGGCCAGGCTCCCTTCTCTGGGGGAACCAGAGGCGCCACCGTCCGGGTGCTTCACTGGTTTGGGGCTGAGATAATGAACCTCACACGCTGCTCACAGCCCCGGGTCCTGACACACGTGCTCCCCACCCAAGACCGAGAGAGACTGAGAAACGGTGTCCTCGTGCCCAGGAAGAGGACACCGGGTGACACACGCGTAGCCTCGCTGCCACCGCACAGGACGCCTCGGTGAGGTCAGAACCTCCATTTCCCGAGCCCGGGACCGGGCTCCCAACTTGTCACTTTAAAACCTGCACACAGCGCGCAGCCCACCCCTCCTGGGGCCCGTGCCCGTCGCTGCTGACGAGCACCTCGGCCGGGCGCTGAGCGGGGGCAGCGTCAGACGTGGCCGAGGCGGCGTGCCCTGGCTTTGTGGAAACGCCGTGAGTGGGACGCGCCAGTGCCCACGTGTCTTTCGGGCTCCGTACGTCGCCAGCCGCTTCCCCTGCGTGACAAGCCGAAGCCGCTGTGTCTGAAACTGCTTATGGTTGGCTCCACTGTCTCCCAAACGAACCCCCAAATAGAGAAACCTTCTCGCCGGAACTGGACGCAGGGATGGGTTGCCACGGCCCTCGATTTAGAATGAGCGCTTCTCGTGAGCAAGAGGGACATCGCGGGATTTCTGTTGCCGTTGCTGGGTGGTGTTGCGTTCGTTTGTTTGACGTTGGTCCCAGGGACCAGCTCGCGGCCACCCCCACAGCCTCCGGGCTGGCCCAGGACCCACGCCCCACTGCGAGGCGCTGTCTGAGCTGTCCCTCGCCCAACGTCTCAGACAGACAGTGGGTGCTTCATCATCCCTCGTGGTTCCCAGTTGACAGACGTGGTCGTTTTCTGCCCCAGGTGGCCCAGCCACGGTGACCCAGCTCTCAGAAGGCAGGTGGGCCCCGGGGGAGGCTGGCCCGGGCGTGCTCTCTGTGAAGGACACGCCCTTCGTCCCTCCCAGAGCCCGAAGGCCTGGACGTGGGACGTGATGTCACAGGCCCTGTCCAAGCAGCCACACCTCACGGTTCCCCCGGAGAAAACCCGCTTGACCCCAGAAAGGCAAGCGCTTGGCCTCTGCCCCCGAAGCCAGACGAGGCGGGCGCGACGATGGCGTCTCCGCGTGCCTGGTCGAGGGCGGTCCTGCTCACCCTCCGTCCAGACTCACCCACAGTGACACGGCGGCCGGACAGGGACCCCCCCGGGCCGCGCCTGGGCGCTGCTGCCCCGGGGTCTCGCACAGCCCCGGGCGGCAGGGTGCACCGAGCCCGCAGCCGTGCGTGGTGAGGGCCTCAGAGCGGGGGGTGGCTCCGCGGTGGGACCCCCCCGTCTGCCCCCCACCCCCTCCCTGGGGTCCCCGCTGTCTCCCCCTGTCCCCGATCGCCCCGTGGCAGCCAGGGAGCTGGCCTGGGCGAGGCCTGGACACTGTCCTCTGTGTGGACACCGGGGTGTCTCAGCTTCTTCCCGCTGAGTCACCCCGTGGCGGGTCAGCCCCCCCAGGCTCTATCGTCCTTGCAGACCTGGGCGGCTCCGGGGGTGTGGGGGGGCTGCAGGGCATCGGGGTTCCTGACACACTGGTGTATTTCCCCACGTTATATGATTACGATAAGAAACACACAATACAGGCAATTGAGAAAAATGTTAGATCCTGAATTTGTTTGCGACTTCCAAACGGGGCCTTTAAAATGCTTAATGAGAAGCCTCATCTTGCATGCCTGCACGTAACTTTTAAGTGTCTGGTTTTAGTCTTGAATGGGCTGCATCGAAATATTTTTAATGAGCCTTTTCAATTCTTGAGAGTCAGCAATGATGAGTAGGTGATAAAAAATTTTTCAAATCATTTTTAAAAGCATTCAAACACTTACAGCCTTTGAAGCCAGATTTAATGTAAAA
>PVKZ01005649.1:0-48875 GCA_004027375.1 Macroglossus sobrinus
AAGCAGAAAGCGTACTGTTAAAATGTTAGGCTCCCATGGGTAACTGTTAGGTTCCCATGGGCAACTGTTAGGTTTCCAGGAGTAATAGTCAAACAATAACTTTTCAAGCAAGCAGGTGTCCAGAAGCGAGACATGGCGATTAGCACGTAGGCTCTTAACCTTAACCCATTACTACATCTTTGTGACCCTTTCAGTAGCACGTCATCACAATACACGAGTGCACATAGCAGCATCATTCACAAAGCCAACACGTGGAAACAACAACCCAAATGTCTCTCAAGTAAAGAATAAATAAAATGCGCTATATCCTTATAATGGAACATTATTTGCTGATAAAAAGAAATGAAGTGTCAATATAAGCTATAACATAGATGAACCGTGAAAACATTATGCTAAGTAAAAGAAGGCTGTATTAGACGATTTCATTTACACGTGTGATATATCAGAAAGAAGCAGGGAGGGGAGAGAGAGAGGGAGAATTGGAAGATGCTAAGGCTGGTGGGAGAGAAGGGGATTGGGAATGGCCACTCATGGGTACAGCTTTCTTTTTGCAGAGACGGCAGTGGTTGAAGTTGGTTGTGGTGATGGCCGCACAACCCTGCGAATATAATAAACCACTGACTTGTGCACATTAAGTGGGCGAGTTAAGGTGTGGAGTGTGAGTTATAGCGCAAGAAAGAGGTTACAAATACCTGTCTTTGTCAAGGGGTATCCGGTGGTTAGAGGCCTGTGTAGTCTCCGTCATTTCTGTTCCAAGCGCAAGACAATCGCCTTGGAAACAGCTTCTGGCGCTTGGTCCTGTCGCCTTTTTGTTCAGGCCTTGGTGTCTCTTTCCCCTTCTTTTCCTCTGGGCCTGGGCGGGGCGAGCGGAGGTGTCAGAGCCGTGGGGGGTGGTGACCAGCCTCTGGTCCCACATCCCTGGGAAGGCTGCCCGCCAGGCCGGGACCCCTGGACGGCCGTGCAGGCCGCTGGGTGGGCCAGCACCCCGGCCTAGCTCCTAGGGGCTGCGGCCCAGGTAAAGGGTGACCCCACGAACCCCGCGAGATTGGGGTGCCAGAGGGCGGGAAGGGAAACGGGAGCATGGATATGGGGTGGGGTGGGGGGGCGAGTCAGAGCAATCCGCCCTGACTCTCCCAGCTGGACCTGGCTCAGAAATGGGGGGACGGCGCGGGGGAGGGGAGGGGGCAGAGGTTTGAAAACACGGCAGCGTTTATTTGCACTGGGAGGAAAAGCAAACAGGAGTGTCTGAGCCGCAGAGACTCGGGGGGAGGGGTCCCCGAGAAAGCAGAAACGCGAAGGGCGCGGCGGGAGCGCGAGGGGCCCCCACCCGGCTGGTTGGGCACCGTAGGCAGGGCGGGCTAGTTGCGGGGTGCGAAGCGAGACCGAGGTCTAGACGCACGGAGTGGGGTAAACACCAGCATCGTGCGCCCGCGTCCCAGGCTCCCCGGTGTCCTGGTGTGGCCTCGAGGACGCGTGCAGGCTGCAGCCACCGCAGACAGACAAAGGGGGGACGTTTTGCCCCGCCCTGCTCCGTTCAGAGCCGTACACCCTGGGGATGGGGGAGAACCTTGCCTTTGGGGCTCCCTTGGGCCATCTTGCCACGGGTTACTCCCTCTGCTGCCCTTGGGGCAAAGTGGCAGGGACGCTCCGAGGGCTGGTGGCAGATGCCAGCAGGAGTTTCAGGGGGGAGCAGGAAGGCGACGTCTATCGGGGCCTGCCTTCCACTTTTTTTTTTAAATTGCCAACATAATTTATGTTCATTCATCAACAATATGCAAAATAAACTGACCCTCCAAAGGTGTCCACCTGCTAATCCCCAGAACCCATGAACATGTTGTGTGGCCAAAAATAAATAAATAAATAAATGGGGAGAGGGGATGCCGCATGTCGTGTGTGCAGCCGGAGGGAACAACCAGGGGATCTCAAGGGCCGTCAGGATGAGTGAAATAAGTCAGACGCCCAGGGTCCCCGCTGTCTGATCCATTCGCGTGGACTTCACTAGCGGAACAAACTGCCCGTGACGGACGTCACAGCTATGCCCCCGGGGAGTGAGGCCTGAGTGCGGAAGGCAGGGGGGGATCCTGTACGCTCCTCCAAACACTCCCTGTCTTGATCTGGGTGTCTTCCCGTTTATCCAGACGTGCTCTTAAGCTCTGTGCATTTTTACTGCGTGTAGAACGGTTCTGACCGCCCCCACCCCTGCTTTGGCTCTGCCGCCCTGAGATCGCATCTGTGTGAACCAGGCGTTCGCGTTGATTGTTATTGGGTTGCTAAGCAACACAGTCTCAGCTGCACCAACCAAGGGACGCCAATCATTAGCTGTCCTTGTGGGAAATGAGCTAAACCAAGGATCCAGGAGCGATGGATGGAGGCCGTCCCCAGCCCCAGCCTCCTTTTGCTCTGAGAGTGGGGAAGTGGGAGGCGGTGGAGGCCGGGGTTGAGCGGCAGGGACCTGACAGCAGGCCCAGCCCCTCCTTGTCGCAGACCCGGCTTCGGTGAAGCCACTTTCCCGCCAGCCTGCTGCGTCTCCATTCCTATGGCAACTGCACCCCAGTACTGGGACCACAGTGAGGCTCTGGAGGTGTCAGGGCAGTGATTGGAGAGGTCTCACCTGCCATGGAATCCAGTGGCCTGATGAGGAGGCTGATGAGCCGCTGTAGGACAAGGCTGTTGCTTAAGGGGCAGGGTCGTTCCAGTCGAAATGGGACAGAGTGGAGGCTGGGGGCCGGGTCTCAGAGAGGGGCCAGGGGGAGGCAGAGCCCTAATAGAAAGATGGAAGGACGGGTTCAGCTAAAACGGTGTGGGAGTGAATGAAGACCACCCAAACGAGAAAACCAGAACTAGTCCCTTCGAGTTTGCTGCTACAAGAAAGGAGTCGGTTCCCTCCCGGGTGTTCAGTGTATGGAGACTCAAAGGCTGGCCCGGATGGGTGGCTGTTGGCCAGCGCTGGAGGCGGGATACGCAGAAGGGGTGGGAGAATCCTGTGTGATTGGTTAGGAAAGCATACTTGGCTTTGTCTGGTTGGTCCTAAATTGCAAGAGGGGACACAAATTAAGAAAGCCGACAGCTGTTAAGTGCTCACTGTCCTAGGCCAATTGCTTCAGAGGATCCTGGGCTGGTGGCAGCAGCTCGTGGGGTAGCGTTCGGTTGTCGTACGTGCTTGGGCTGTCGTCCGTTTGTATAGTCAGTCTCTTTGTGACTGCCCGGAAGTGAGGCAGAGCTAGAGCGTGTCCCCACAGTCTTAGTAACAAGGAGGTGAGGCACGGTGCCATGTAGGGACACAACCGCGAGGGCCTCCGGGAGGAAGGTAAGGGGAGAGGAGTAGGTTAAACACACATCTGGACTCAGAGACCCGGGGAGCAGGGCCACCTCTGATGAAGACGCAGGATTTCTCCCTGAGTGCGGGGGAGGAGTGTGTGTTCCCAGCACACACATGGAGCCTGACGCCGAGTGTGGCCCCTTTGGGGACATGGGGGCCGGATAAAAGCGCCCCTGAGCGTTCCGTGGGCTCCGACCCCGGGCGAGCGTTGAGGATGGAATGAATGAATGAATATGCGCCCAGCGTGTTGGACGGTGCCTGGCGCTCGGCGAGGGCTCGGTCGGGGTTAGAGATCTGATTTTAGTGCTTCTGAACAACTGGTCAAACATTTAAATTAAAATATCAATGTCAGGCTATGTTAATGCAACCGTGAACTACAGTGTCCCAGAGCAGGCCCCAGTAGCGGGTAGAGAAGGGTGGCGAGTGAATCGAAGGGGACAGCGATAGAAACACAGCACCTCTGGGCCCCGAGAGAAGACATTTGGTCCCTCCAGACTGTATTCCCTCCCCACGGACGGAGGGGGCGAGGGCGGATGGGCCAGTGGGGAGACTGCAGCCCCCCCTAGAACTCTGCATTTGGGGTGAGGGCAGAGCAGTTCCCTAAGACAGAGGCAGATGGTGTTGCCAGGAGCAGGAAGGGGCCTGGAGAAGGTCACCCACGAAAACAACACGTATGTGAACTCATGAGCTCTGACGTCTGTGGTCCAGAGGAAGCCTGAAGCCTGAGAAATTCAGAAATCCTAGTTGGACTTCAGAGTTCCATCCAGCGGACTGCTGATCTTCATCGCATGGGCTCCCCGAGTGAGGCTGTGAAGAGTCTCGCTTGGAAAACTAGGTCGTGGTCCCTAATTCGACGGTGACCTTTGGGGACAAGAATCGGGTCTTCTCGGTCTCACACAGCACGTTGACTAGGATAAGCACACAGGAGACGTCTGATGATGATGAAGGCATCCAACAGATGATTAACAAAAGAGGCTCAGCTTCACAGCTTAATGGTTTCTATGATCACAGGAGTGAGACGGGCCAGGTAACCACACACCTGAAGGTTCTTTCGGGTTCCATGCATCTAAGACAGACTCTCCAAGGAAGAGCTTCATTTGTAGGGCCACTACACAATTTCACGACAGAAGCCCAGATGTCAGATGGAAACGCATATTTCAAGAGAGAGACGCCCTGGGGCCCGGCGGCTGAACTTGAACGCTGTGTATGGCCCCGGGCGGCAGAGCGGGCTGAACCCGGAGACTCAGGCCGCAGCCTTTGGAGCGGACTTGTCAGTGCTGAAGTCTGAACTCGGGGTGAGCATTCGCTCCCTGTGGCTCCCGTGACGAACGCCCACAGTCTGGAGGTGAGAAGCCTGGAGTCAAGGTGTGGGCAGGGCCATGTTTTCTACAGGGGCACTGACCTTTGACCCGAGGCTGCATCAGTCCAGTCTCCGCCTCCGTCTGCACATGGCCTTCTCCGCGTGTCACCAATCTCCCTCTGCCTCGCGTCTTGAGGACGGACACCTGTCGTTGGATGTATGGTCCCCCATCTCAAGATCCTTAACTTAGTTGCATCTGCAAAGACTTTTTTTTTTAAATTTTGTATTAGCTTCAGGTGTACAGTACAATGGTTAGACATTTACATAATTTATTAATTGATCCCCCTTACCCCCTCCCCCGATTGCTCTGGCCCCCACCTGGCACTACACACAGCCATTACGATAATATTGACTATATTCCCCATGCAATACTCCACATCCCAGGACTGGTTGGTAACTACGGTTCGTAACTAGGTGTGCCACCAAGCCTCCCTTCCCCTTGGCAATCACCAAAATGTCTGCTTTTTTCAAATCAGGTGATGTTCGATTCGTAGGTTTCGGGGATTAGGCATGGGCATAGCTTTTTGGGGAAGGGCAGGGGAGGCACCACTTAGCCCAAGGCAAGGCCACCTTGGCATCCGTTCTCGGAGACAGGGTTCCTTGCCAGCCTGGGGGGATCTGCCGAAGCCTGGGAGATGCCGCACAGATCCAAGGCATTCCTGGGCTATGGGGTCCTCTGCATGTGGGAAGTTCCACAGCTGATGTTGATGTTTTTCTACTCTCAGGGGTGGACCTGCTGGCTCATGTATCTGTGGGCTCCACGGGGCTTGCACGGCTCAGCATCTTATGAAGTATACGCATCTCTCTCCAGCTCCGTGAGATGGTGTCTCAGGGAAGGTGCGGTGGCCAAGGACAGGCGGACACCACTAGTGACCATAGTCCCCTCTTATAGATCCTCAACTCATTTGAATAGGTTAGAAGCACCCAGAAATGCTATGGCAGAGAAGCCTAGGAGTTGCCAGCTTGCCTGCAACCCTTTCCAACTCCTAACTCACACTTAGCTTAGGAAAAGAGTTCTCTGAACAGGAAATGTATGGGCATGTGTCTGCGCTTTTCTCTCTCGGTTGGCAGAAGGAGGAGATGTCAGATCGTACCTCTTTCTCACCCTATGTGCACCCCCAGGGCTGGTGCCAACTGCCGACTCTCATAGGTGCTGGTCCCGGCTAGGCAGCCACTCACCCGCTGACAATTTGCTTCATCACGGGGTTCAGCCGCGTTTGCCCGGGACTTACTGATCTTGCTCGATGTTGCAGCAGAGAGCAGAGTCCTTCGTTGTGCTGAGTCCCCTGCTGTCCTCCCCCTGTTCTGCGCCTTCACACGCGTCAGGAAACATGCCCGTTTGTGGGCGAGCTTCTGCATACTTGGGCACTAAATTTGATCTGGCTTCATTGAGTAACGAGGCTAGAAATGTGGCAACTCAGTGTGAATTTACATGTGGCTCAGCAAGGAGCTTCCAACTTCTCTTTTTCCTTCTCTGGTTTCTTCAGAAAGAACTCTCCAGGCCTGGCCTGTGTCACACAGGTAACACAGGGCCCTGTCAGTCAGAAAGACCAGTAGGAATCAATTGTGATTTGTCTTTCTTTTTTTTCTTTTCTTTTTTCTTTTGCAAGAATGAAGGCATGGACACAAGCAGAACAAGGTTTTATTTCACTGGAGAAATCATGGAAGCATTTTATAATAAAGAGCTTGGGAGGTTTTGTAAAACATACATCATCATGAATATCATCAAGAATTTTTTTTTTTTTGATAACATGCAAATTTAAGAATAACATTGTGGCTGTCCTCCTTAATGAAAAAGACGTGAATTAAAGGACCCAAAGGAGTGTGTCTTTCATGTATTACTCCACGTATTATTAACAAATGGCTGGACTTGGGAGCTGTCGCCTTAACCAAGTGATCAAACTCAGCAACAATAATTGTGGTCTAATCCGACTTTCTGACCTCCTGATGTGCTGCCCTGTGAAAAAGACAACGTCGCCTATGAAATAGTCTTAGAAATAGTGCTAAAAAAATATTTAACTTGCGTCGAATCAAGCCCCTGGGCTAACTTCTGGTTTATAGGAAATGCAGAGCCTAAAGGAAGCAGTTAACCCAAACTAGGAGGAATCAGAGAACTCTAGAACAAGGACTACTGTATAAAACAGCTGTCCTGTGGTCGAACGGGCATTGTCATCGGAAAACTAAAGGTCCAGGGACTGTTTTAGAATAAGGGAGACGAGACTTAATCCTGCAGCAATGCATGAAGCTAGTTTGGATCATTGATCAAAAAAAAAAAAAATCAAAACAAAACCATAAAAGACTTTCTTGTGAGAATTACAGAAACTTTAGATTCTAGATATTTTCATGGGGTGGCAATGATTTTAAAGATTATTTTAATCCTAGGAGATACTTGCTCCAATGTTTAGGGGCAAAGATGTTCAGATATGTACCTCTGAATGATATAGAAAAGAAAAAAATATACTTAAAACACATATGGCTAAATGTTAACAGTTGTTGACTCTAAGTTGAGGGCCTATAGGAGTTAATTGTACTATTCCTTCAACTTTTCTGTATATTTGAAAATGTTCATACTACAAGTTTGGAGGGAAAAAAACCCTGTGATCTTGAAAGCCTTCATCTCAGCAACATTTTGGCTCACATAATAAGTAATTTTTATGTGGATATTGTATTTTGATATGTTAGAAATAAGAAAAACTGGGTACTCCATTTTTCTGATTTGATTTGACTCAATGTACATCCTTGTTGAAAATCTGTGTACTATGTATTGAAATTGAATTTATTGTAACCAAGAAGTGCAGATATAAAAGATACATTAAAATGAATGTATCATTGTTGCCCAATCGATATTTTATATAAATTTGTTTCTTTCTAAGAGAGGCATTTACACATGTTGCTATTTCAGCAACAAAAGTATCTTCTGGAAAATTACCCTTTATTTATTCAGCCAGTATTTATTGACATGCTACTACAGGTCAAGGTCTTTGTTGGCCTCTAGGAAGCATCAATATATAAAAAAAAAACGGCCATTGCCGGAAGAGCCGAGGCCACAGACACCCATATACACACTGACAGATGTAGCCTCATCTAAGTTAAAGTGCAGAGTTCTCTAAAGATTTTGCTTGTGTGTATCTTAAAAAATTATGCACACCTTTATTTCTTGATAAATAATTTTTTATTTTATGTTTAAATGGTGGCAGAAGAAAAAATAGTGACAGAAGATATAATTCTGGTATAAAACTGATATCTTAAAATAAAATAAGTATAGTTTCTTTATGATCTCTGTTCAGTAATTTCCATATCTGAGGTCTTTGTGAGGTGGTTTCTGCCTCTTGTCTGCAGCTCTGGCTTAAGTTATCCTGTTCATCCTGATATATATATATTTGGTTATGTTTATTGTGTGCAGCTCATTGTCCCTGTAAATAAATTTGTAGAGGTGTTTTGAGGGCTAGTGTTATGAACTGTGTCCCTCTCCAATTCATTTGTTAAAAGCCCAGCCCCCAAGGTGACTGTGTTTGACGATAGGGCCTTTAAGGAGATAATTAAGAGTAACTTAAGTCGTAAGTGTTGGGACCTAATCCCATAGGACTGGTGTCCTTGGAGGAGGAAGAAGAGATGGCAGGGATGCACATACATGAAAGGAAGGCCACGTGAGGATGCAGTGAGAAGGCAGCCATCCACAAGCCAAGGAGAGACGCTCAGGAGAAACCAACCCTGATGGCTCCTTGATCTTGGCCATCTAGGCTCCAGACCTGTAAGAAAATTATTATTATTATTATTTTTAAGCCACACAGACTGGGGTGATCTGCTATGGCAGCCCCCGTGGACTAAGACGGCTAGAAAGCAAGTGCATTGTGGAATTGCTTCTGCCAGGTGCTCAGGGGTACAAACAGTCCACGATTATTTTGAACTAAATCCACTGTTTCAGATTATTTGGGCGCTGGAGTGACATGAGTTTGGAGTGTAACCCATGCCGGGACTCGTTCCTGGGCACAATTTTTCAGTACGTTGCAGCTAAGACAATTTTTCCTAGCAGTCTCAGAGAGGTGGGGAAGACTTACTTACTTTTGGCTCATCACGTGTGCCTGGGTCAGCAGAGCAAAAGCATCTTCCATGGCGTGTTTACCTCCTGTCCTTAGATTTTGGCCTGCTTGTTGCTTTCCTGTTGTTGCGCTTTTAAGAATATGCTTTTTCATATGGTATGAAGTATTTTCCACTGTTGGTCTCAATAACCTAGCCTGCTATATATATTCTTGAAAAGGGAAGTGAACAGCACATTTTTTATTCATACCTCAACAGAGAGCTGCTTTGAACCTGGGGTTTGTGCATGGACTTCAAGGCATCCATATACTCCTCTGAAATTGTGTACATCTAGTGTTTATAGAATTTTTCTGGGAAAAAAAAATTCCATAGATTTTATCAGATTGTCAAAGGTGTTGATGACTGATGGTCCAAATTTGAAAACTATTGTTTTGGAGTTCCATCAGCATTGAACAAGTTTAATTAAAAAAAATTTTTTCAGAATAATTTTCTTTCCCTCCAGCTGGTTTTAATGAATGACAGTGCTGTGTTACACAGACACCCGTTCAGGGGGAGAGTTTTCTGATAAACCTCTGATACTAAAACTGCTTCCTTTCATATCACCCAAACGTCCATCCGAAGCGGAAGGAAGAGAAGGCTGGATGGGCCCTAAGTTTGCTGGGGAAATCCAGGTCGATGTGTTTCCTCTTTGCAAGGAGACGGGGCAGGAAGAGCGAGTTCTGGCCCACGAAGAAAAGACCGATAAACATAGCGCTCCATCCTTTCCGTGAGACCCGCCTGCCCTTAAAAAGAACGACATGCATAATACACAGGTTTTTAAAGTTTTTTTGATATAGTGAGGGCTTGCATTATTTCTTGCAGCAGAGAGTCCTGGGCTCCTCCTGGGGACTTGACCCTCCGTCTGCCACCAGCAGTGGTGGCCACAGCGCTGTTGGCCTCAGCCATCGTGTGCATGTCTTGCTTCCTCTTGATGGCAGGGCCCTGGTTGAGAAAAGCCAGCAGCAGCTCACGCCACAGCTTCTCTGGCATCAGAGTGCTGCTTCTCCCTGCACTCTGTCATCACCGACTTCATGGCCAAGGAGCAGCGACGTGGGGCAGCCGGTGGCTCAGGGAACCTGCAGCAGTGGCCGCCCTTGAGGACGAATACCAGCCCCATCCAGGCTCCCAGTTTCTCATGCGCGGTGTAGGCGTTGCGGTCAATGGTTGCCTCTGCAGAAGCAGCGTGGTGCTTCGCAAACTGTTCTTCTCGCAGCTTCCAGAACCTGTGTCATCACGTATCTGGCCGGTGCTTTGTTTCTTCCTTTCATCATCTTGTTGGTGATGAAACGACCAACCATGGGTCTGCAAACCCCAGGGCTTGTTTTCATCACTGGGGCCACACTGAGAAGCTGTCTCCTGAGCTCCCCATCAGTCGGCTCAGCCAGCCGAAGGCTTGCTGTGACATTCCTTGTGAACCTGGGTTCCTGGTATTTAGACCACCGTGGCTCCACCTCACCTGGGTTAATTTGAGCGAGTGTCCGAAGACAGGAAATGGCTCAACAGGGTCCTAAATCTGCTCATTACCCCTTTAATCTGGGCGTTGAGTCACTCACTCTGAGGTCCAAAGGGATGAGTCAAAAGGAAACTTGCCCTCCCATTATCCATCTGGCTTGACCCTGGTTCAACTCTCGACCCTCGACCCTCGACCCTCGGTATCAGGGGCTGGCTCCACTCAGACCTCAAGCAGCCTCCCTCTTCCCCTTCCTCTTCCCCTCCCACCTCCGCCCTGCTCCAAGTTCAGAATAATTTTAAGATAAGAAAAAGTTACAAGGATAGTACGCCCCACCATCACCTTCACCTAAAGTCACCAACTTTGAACTCCTCTCTCTCTTCCCTTTCTCTGCTTCCCTCTCTTCCTTCTCCTCCCCTCTACACACCCTCTCTCACACTCTCACACACCCTTAGTCTTTTTCTGAACCATCAAAGACTCACAAAGAAGTCAGGACATCCACTTTGATACAACCATTGATGTAACACTACCATTCAAAGACTGTATTCATATTTCAATTTTATCTTTTGTCTCAAAAGTCTTTATACATTTGGTGGTCCAGGGTCCCATCCAGGAACATGCAATGCATTGGGTTGTAGGGACTCTTCGGCCTCCTCCAGGTCCTCGGTCATTCTCTATCGCATCCTTGACAGTTTACAAGGATACAGGCCTTATATTCTGTGGGATGACCGTCCACCGGACTGTATCTGATGCTTCCTTATGCCCAGACTCAGGTGTGTATTCTTGATGAGCTTTGCTTTTCTCATGTCAATCTGTCCCATCACTGCTGATGTTTTCACAGTAAAGTTACTATTTTTCTTTTGCAATCGCTGGAAAAATATTTCAACACTATATCAAAATCCTGTTCCTCTCAGATTTCACCCGGTCTTAGCCTCCATTGACAACTTCAGCCTGAACCACACTACCATGTTTGGTGAATGATTTTCTGTTTATGTCATTCTTTTCACATTTATTGGTCAGCATTATCCTGAAAAGGAAGAACTTTTTCTTTCTCCCCACTTATTTATTTGTAATGCAATGGACGCCTATTTATTCAATAGGTCATAATCTGTTACTGTATTTATTTTTATGTTCAGATTGTATACAGTTGGGCCCATGAGAGCCTATTTGAGCTGATTTCTGTGTCCTTGAAACATGTCCCTCTTAGTCTTGGAGCACTTCCTTAATTTCTGTCACAAAATGTTTTGGGCTCATATGGTTGTTTTCCTGCTCCAGCCCTAAAATCTGATATTTCCTCAAACAGTCTCGGTTCCTTATTTTGTGTGTATGTAAATACTTTAAAAATACATCAGACTTTATTTTTTTTAGCGCAATTTAAAGTTCACAACAAAATTGAAAGTACAGAGATCCCCAAATACCCTCTGTCCTAACACGTGATATAGCCTCTCCCATTACCAACGTCACCCACCCGCGTGGGACATTTGTTACAATGATGAATCTACATTGACGCACTATAATCACCCAAATTCATCGTTTACCTTTATGGTTCACTCTTGGTGCTCTACATCCTATGAGTTTGGGTACATGTATAATGACATGCTTCCATCATTAAGGTTTCATACAGTCTAGATTCCTTTTAGTGGAGCCCGGTATTAGAAACCAAATTCCATACTCTCAATGTGCTCAGAGCTACGAGGGTATCACTTCATGTAGATCATTTCAGAGGACAGAATTAGGAGTATATGATATAATATGTAAACACACACAAGCATATATATTTCTACATTTGTTTATATTGTTTTAAATTGAGTTCATGATGATACCGATATTTCCAATGCAACACCTCAGAGTTCTTTCACGCTTTCCTGCTTTCCATGTTAGTATTTGACAGCGGAAGATCCGCCCATCGTTATCATCAATGTCTTTACTCATTTGCTCAGCGTAATCAACTGTCCAACCACATCAGTTTTCTCTCAGTCCCCTGTATGCTTCTCTTGTGAGCCCCCATATTCTTACCCACATCACTATTGTGTCTCACCGCAAGATGGGAAGAGACATAGAAAAAAAGGTGGAAGGAAAGGGAAGACGGAATGGGAAGGGAAGAGAGGAAGGAATGGAGGATGAAAAGGGAAGAGAAACTAGGAAGTTAAAGATAATGCCATAAATCTATCATTTGTTAATGTTAACAATTTTAGCTTGTAGTAAGGCCTAATTTAACATTTCTGTGCTTGTTTAGTAGCAATTCTGTACAACTGTTGCAAAGTCATGAGTTTCTATATAAATATGGCTCACAGTAAAAAGTTGAGAGTTCAATGGCAGTGTTAAGAGGGTGGCTGCTAATGGCAAACAGCTGAGGTTTAACACCTAGAGGCCTGGAGTCAGGCAGACCTGTGCTTTAATTCTGGTTCCTCTTCTATGTGTAAGAGCTAGTTATTAATCAGCTGTGAGCCTCAGACTCAGTATCTGTGAAATGGGCATAATATTTACTTCCAAGTTTTGCTATGGATGTTCATTGGACATAATAGGGAGTTTGGTTAATTATTATTGTTAGTTTGTTGTTATAGTTAGTGCTCAAAAATTATACTATGTCTTCCTACACACTTCCTCTTGCTCATTTTGGAAGCCTAAAATTTGGAAACCCAGTATTACTAGACTATAGTATCCTTATGGCAACACACACACACACACACACACACAAGGCTGGAAACATGTGAGTGAATGGTATACCTTTATATGTTCTTTTGATCAAAATAAGATTTTTTTCTGGATTGAAAATGTGTACCAGTTCTAACATTGGTTTATTCGGATAAAAGCGTGGCAAATGAAAATACTTCTATACAATATTGGTGCTCTCGTTTGAAAACAATGAGAATTCTAATATGATGGACATCTCTTGTTTCGTCTTCCCTTTTCTTGTGGGAAATGTTCCTTCTCCACTTTAATGAGGTGAGTCAGTGTCCACGTTCTTATAGGTCTTAATTATTTGGCACAGTCATTCGGCTCAGGGCACCTAGCTGGACCAATTAACTGTCCTTTCCTGGGAATTTTTAACTTGGGATGAGAGATTATCACCCTCAGCCTGTCTGATGGTGAGACTGAAGATGTGAACTCGAGAACTATCAGTTAGTTGCCTTTTCTCCAGCCACTTGGAGGAAACTGGTCCCACAGCATAAAGCAGAGAAAAGCAAGCTTCAGGATGGGGTAGAGAGGGGGACTCTGGGAGAGAGCAGTCCCTGAGGCTGAGTGGACCACTACCTTTGTCACAACTTACCCTATCAACAGTACATTTCCCCTTTTGCCTACCAGTTTAGTTGGGTTTCTCTCAATGGCAACCAAGAGAGGTATGAGTGACTTATGTGTCTCAAAGAGCTAGTGTGAGGACCAGTGCCTGGCACACAGCAGGGACTCAACAAATGTTGATTGAGAACTCTTACATTTAACCTTCAAGGACCTCATGAAAAAAGATTCAATTCTAGAAGTAACTTTCCACCCCCACCACATATACACATCCCTCCAATCGTAAAGCTTGTTCTGCTGCCTGGAAGTTCACGTATCTGCCCTGAAAGACTAGTAGTACATCCTGCAGCAAATCTCAAGGTCCATCTCTCCCCCAGGCCCCTTCTTCCTT
Source organism: Macroglossus sobrinus (assembly GCA_004027375.1). Lineage (NCBI taxonomy): Eukaryota > Metazoa > Chordata > Mammalia > Chiroptera > Pteropodidae > Macroglossus > Macroglossus sobrinus. Next base: position 13,835 of record PVKZ01005649.1, read on the forward strand.
ATGCTATACAACATCTGAGCCCCAGTCTGGTGGTCCAGAGCTGTGCTCTGGTCTGATCACGGGAGGAGTGCTCTGCTGCGTGCAGGCCTTACAGGTGTTGGAGCTCAGAGGAGGTGTGAACTCAGGTAGGGGTTAAGTAGGAAGGACTAGGCTTGGGGAATGAGCCTTCTTCAAAATCAGCATGAAAGGCTTAAATATGCTCATTTCTCAAAGACAACAGCCATTGAAATCAGTTGCTGTACTAAGAATTTGCTTTTCTGCCTTGGGAAACATGAGTGACATTAGTCGAATCTCTCCTTGGAGGACCCCGTTTCGTTATTTTTATTCTAACTCTCATTCTGATTGATGAGGCTTGGCGGAAGGCGTCTTCCAAATTCATTCACTCACACAGATGGAAGGGTTTGCTAGCACGTCTGAATCTATTTCTGCAAGTCATTTGCATATTGTTTAAAATATACTGGGGTTAGAGATATTTTTGCTTCTACTCAGGCAATTCTAAGGTGGTGGCCTTTCTTATTTGCATTTTCTGAATAGTTCTTGTTTTGGAGAAAAGGCCGTGATTATGAGGGACGGCGGAGAGCAACCTTTCATCACACCGAGGGAATTTAGCTCTGGCCAGGTAAGTGTCCTCAACTGAGTACATCAGGTACTGCTCGCATCGGAACCCATTTCTTAGGTTCCTATTTTCAGTGCTTCCTCTTCCATTGCAGTGACATAGCCGTGCTCCCTGCAAACGTGCGTCAGAACCGGCCGGGTGCCGAGCAAAACTGCAGCGTCCTGGACCCACTACAGGCACGCAGCGCCGGGACCTCGGGGCGTGGGCGCGTATTTGCACAAGCGCCCCAGGGTCGTGCACGGCAGCCCGGGCTGAGCTCGCCGCCTCCCGACCGAGCCTCCAGAATTTCCGTTTGCTGCGTGGGTTGCAGCCCCGCCGCCCCGCATGGTCCTCGGGAGGAACCCGGACGGCCGGGACTCGCACGCACGGCGCGCACGGCGCGCACGGCCGCGGCCGGAAGTGACGCCCGGCCTCGCCCCGCCCCTTCCGGCCGGCGCCCCGCCCCAGGCCGCGCCCCTCGCCCCCTCCCCCCCGCGCCGGCCCGCTCTGTCAGCCTCTCCCGCTCCCTCTGCCCTCGGCCGACTGTCGCCTCCTCGCCCGCACCTGAGCACACGCACCTGCCGGGGCCGGCCCCGCTCCCTCCGCCCGCCTCTCCCCCGCCCCTCCCCGTCCGGCCCCGAAGGCTCCGGCCTCGGCCAGGGGAGCTCGCGGCTGCGTCACCACCGCCCCCCCAGACAAGATGGACACCGCCGAGGAAGGTAAGTCGGCGGCGCCCGCGCCCTTGCACCGGCGCCCGGGGCCGGGTTCGGGGGCCGGGGCCGGGGCCAGGGCCAGGTGGCGGCGTGCGGCGGCGCCCCCCTCGTCGGCGGGGGACGCGCGGTGCCAGCCGTGCGGCCGGCGCCCGGGCCGTTTGCCGGCGGCGCAGCCGGTGCGAGGGGCGGCGGGCCGCGGCGGCCGGGGAAGGTGACCCCTCGGCGCCCCCCGCCGTTTCCCGCCGGCGCGCGGCGGGCGGGGGCCCGGGGCGGCCGGGGACGTGTGCGCTGCGGGGACCCCGGCTGGCGCCGTCCCCGCGCCCCCCCCTCCCCACGGCTCTCCCCAGGCCCCCCCGGCGGGGCGGCGGTGGGGGTGGGACGACGACGAGGCCGTTGTCGCCGCGCTGAGTATGGGGGCGTTTTCCACTCCCTTCCCCCACTCGGCTGTGCCTCGCCTCCTGCCGCCGTGCCCGGCGCTCCACGCGCCCTGCGCCCCGCGACCGAACTTCTTTGTTGACTCTGAAAGTTCGCGGAAGATGCCCCGCCAGGTGACAGCCGAGTGCAGCGAGCGAGCTGACCCTCCTTGCTCAAAACCTGGCCCTCTGCTTGCGGGCCCCGGGCCGAGTTGTTTACCCCACGGGGCGGAGGAGGAAGGTCCGGCGGGCTTGTTCCGAAGAGACCGGGGCTCTTCGGCATTCCTTTGTTTTGCTGGAGTTTATTCTGCGTTTAATCCCTGACAGCGAGACGCGGGGCCGTGTGTGTGTGTGTGTGTGTGTGTGTGTGTGTGTGTTGTGAGCGCGTGTGTTTGCACATGGCTGTTTTGGAACAGGCTGACCCCTTGTAAACTGCATGCAGGAGTTATAAACGTCTCCGGGTGTCGAAACGCGTGTGCTCATCCGGATACCGAGGGTGGTCGGTGATTTAGAAGCAGTGTCTATCTGTCCAGAGTCTATCAGATCATTCAATGAGTCTGTAGAGGAAATGACTGATTACACCGTTTTGTTGTTTTTTTTTTTTGGTGTTTTGATGATCAGGGAAGATGCATTTTATGCTTGGGGTATATTCATGTGGGGAAATGATCAGCGTTTTTTTTTTTTTTCCAACCTCATGGATTGTGATTTTGGGGGTTTTAAGTGAAAATCGTGGAGCACATTGTCATGGCGTTTAATCATGAGTGATCAAAAGTTTGCTATTGTCTATATGTGTAATGAGTTGATAGAACTCGATTGATCATTTTTAAAAGAAGTCTTCCCTGTGATGATAAGTACTTCAGCTGTGACGCTTGTATGTGACACGGGACAGTTTACAAAGCATACCCACATGCATGCACTTTGGTCTTCATCAGAGCCCTGTGGAGCAGGTAGCTATTATTTTTTTATAGACGTGGAAATTCAGGCTTAGTTATTTTAATAGCGTGTCCAAGTTTTACACAGGAAGGGACATCTGAACCTAGGTATTCTGATTACAAATAGAGCTTTCCTTTAATTAGGTCTCGATTTTTTGACAGAACCTTATTTTGCGTTTATTTGATGAAACTGTTAGTCATGAAATGAAAACGAATTTTAATATCATGCCTACTGCAAAATTCCAAATTGGAAGTCTGAACTTTTTAAAGTCAATTTAAATTTAACATGAAAAAAACCCTGGAAGGAGAGGATTACAGAGAATGTCATGTTAAACATGAAAGTCAAAATGCCAGAAAGCTCGGAAACAACTTCTCTTTGCTAAATTAGTTATTACAGATTATTTCTTAGAATCTGTAATAACTAAAATTGAAAAAATTTGGTTAAGTTTTTCTCTGATTACAAAAGAACCAGCCTTTTTGTAGGAGACTTGGAAAATATGACTAACCATAAGAAAATTAAATTAAAAAAATCTCTGTTCTATAAACATTAAAAACACTGATAATATTGTTTGATTTTCTTTATTTTTAATATGTTAATCTGAGCAAACTGACTAGGAATGTTACTGAAATACCAACCATGCAGAGTGTAACTCTACTTTCTCTTTTAAAAATAGCATGTTGCTTTCCTGTAGTGGTGCCACATATGATGTTATAATGCTCAGAATGTTTTGTATTTGCAGTAAACAATACTGAATTCATTTAGAAAATTGATTATTTGTCAGGTGGATTTCGGCTTTTCATATTAAATGTTTCCTAGATTTTAAAGATCTCTAAACTGTTTAGGGTATTCAATTTTACTTTTATGAAGTCAACAGGTTTATAATCTGTTTTCATAATTCATAGGATGGATGAATTATTCTATTGTATATAATTTATATGAGTGCAGATGTGTTAACATAAATGGTTATTTATCATCAAATCTTTAAACTTAAGAGCTGGCTGAGACCATAGATATGCAGCTTCCTCATTTTATGGATTAGTCTGATCCTGCAATGCACGGAGATTTTTCATTTTTAAGGGGAAACAAATCTATCCTTTGCTCAGGGATACGTGCTTTTTAAGAGAGAAAGCCCCGCACTGTTGGAACCGACGTTGCAAGCAAGTGCTGATGTATGAAACGCTCATTCATGTATTAAACATCTTGCGGTGGTAGAGTGCTCTCATTTCAGCCCAATGATATATCGAGCTGGGTTGTTTTTTTTCCCCCAGTTTTGCCAAATTATTTCTTACACAACAGCACATAATACAGAATCTTACTGGCAGTGTTTTTTAAGTGGAATGCCAAAGCAGTTATTCTTTATGCTTTATGAAATGTATTCATTGGGAAGATATGAAGCTGAAATTATTGCAGCTGATCATGTTCTATATTGACTATGGCAAACTAGAGGGGACTTAGATTGGAAAGAAATGAGCTAACAGGTTGGGAGGTTGTCAGAACCAGACAGCTAGTGACCGTCTTTCTAGAAGCACGTGGTCTTTCCTTTCCCTTCCAGACATGTCTGCCTCATTCTTCTCAGCACAGATCGCCTTTCACTGCTTCAGCATGCTCATGACCAAGCAGACGTGCACTTACTTGACAAATGTTTATCGAGCACCTGTCATGAGCCAGGCACTGTATTTTATGCACTTGAGCTGGGCAGGGAACAAAACACAAAATTCAAGAAAAAAAAATAACATGTAAGAAATTATATGGTACAACTCGACTGTTCTGAGTCCTGTGGAGAACAGTAAATTAGGAGGGGATAAGGAGTGCCAGGATGTGAGGATGGAGTTGCAGCTTGGGAAGAGCAAAGGAAGAGAGGGGGTTAGACGTGCAAATAACTGATCTGTGGGCAGAGCATCCTAGGCAGATGGAATAACCAGTGTGAAATACTAAGATGAGAGTATGCTAGGAATGTTGAGGAAATAACCAGGACACCAGTGTCACTGCTATGGAATGAATGAGTTAGGGGGAGAGTAAGTAATATATGAGGTCAGTGAGATCCTGGGGTCAGTGGGAAATACAGAGGGGAAGCAAGTACGTAGGACTTAGGTTGACTGATACTTTGATGAGATGGGGAGCTGTTGGGAGGGTTTTGAGCAGAGGCACTGTCACTGAGTACTTCTCTGAGTATGTCTCTTCCCTGCTCAGCTCTTCAACCCTAGATCCAGCTGGCCGATCTTAGGTCAGGTGCCTTCCTGTGATCCAGGTAGCTTGGGTGGTAGTGGAGAAGATAATGTAAGAATAAAAATCATGTCCAAAGGTGTAAACTTCCAGTATGCTGACTATAGTTAATAATACTATATTATGTATTTGAAAGTTGCTGAGCGTAGATCTTAAAAGTTCTCATAACAAGAAAAATAAATAAATTGTAACTGATGAGGGATTTGACTAGACTTATTGCACAATGTATACATATGTTGAATCTTTGTGTTGTACACTTGAAACTAACAGAGTGTTACATGTCAGTTCTATCTTAATAATAAAACAAAAAAAAAGAATAAAATCATGGCTGGCAGTGTCCATTCTTGATCTGGGCAGACATCCCAAAAGTTGTAGAATCCCTTCTAGGCTGGGATGCTGCGGGTGATTAGTACGAGGCTACTCTGGTATCCTCTTCCAGACCAGGCTAATTTTAGTGAGTTTTACTTCTCTCCTATAGGGACATGAAGATTGCTTATTTTTTTGTGTAATACAGGTAGAATGGAAAGAGTTCTTAAAAAGGGAACAGGAGGTAAGACCCCAAGGAAAAACTGTTATTAATTGTACTATAGTTTAGAATGTCATTGCAGTGAGCCAGGCAGGCTACTACAGGCATACCTTGGAGGTATTGTGGGATCATTTCCAGACTGCACAATAAACAAGTCATAACCTTTTTGCTGGTAGAGGGTCTTGCCTTCAGTTTGTGGAAAACAAATCCTTGAAGCGTGGTAAAGTGAAGTGCAATGAAAGGAGGTGTGCCTGTGTAGAAGTGTAAATGAGGGCGGGCGGAACGGAAAGAATGAGAATGCCAAAGACACAGATTGGGCTAGAATTAATAGAATAGTGATTGGAGAGGTGATGGAAGCGGGAGGGGCATTTGAAATGATGGATGTCTGCTGTAAGTTTCATCCCCTGTGGTTTGGAAGGGAGAAGTTCAGTGTGGGACCTTGTCCTAGTTTGCAAGGGTGGCCATGATGAAGTGCCACAGACTGAGTGACTTAAGCAGCAAAGTCATTTTCTCATGGTGCTGGAGGCTGGAAGTTTGAGATCAAGGTCTCCACAGGATTGGTTTCTTCTGAGGCATCTTCCGTTGGCATGCAGATGTTTGTCTTCTCCCTTTGTCTTTGCAGGGTTTTCCCTCTTCATGTCCCAGTCCTAATCTCTTTTTATAAAGGCACCGTCCTGTCGGATTAGGGCCGCTCTAATTACCTCATTTGACATGATTACCTTCTTGAAAGACCCTCCTTCAAATACAGTCATTCTGAGGTACTGCGGGTTAGGACTTCAACGTAAGAATTATGGAAAAGGTAGAGGAAACAACAGTTTAGTCCGTAACAGACACGGTGAGTTCTTGGAGGCTTGGAGACAGTGAAGCATTTTCTGTACACTTATTTCTTGCAACTTAACTTCATTATAGTATCCTTTTTACTTTCCTGTCTCTCTTCCCTACTCCCACCTGACTGTATTCTTTAACTGTAGGTTAATAAGATGTAATTTACACACAAAAGTTACCACTTTTAGTGTCACTTTCATCGAATGTAACAGTTTGAAGACCATTGGTCTTAGGATTCCTTTATGTTCCAAAAATTGAGGCTCCACAGGACTTTTGTCTATGTGGGGTGTATATACACCCCTATATTAGCAATGAAACAACTTTAAACACAATACATATTAAAAGTAACTATGATAAATGTATGTTTTTTAAAGTCAAAAAAACTAGTAGAAATAGCACATTTAAGTTTTTGCACATTTTTTTAAATGTCTGGATTATTAGAAGACAGTTGGATTATCATCTTTACTTCTGCAGTTAACTCTGTTGTCATGTTTTAAAGTAAATGGATAAGATTTGGCCTCGCACAGATAGTTTGAGAAGGGAGGCATAGAGTCAGATAATTTTAGTTAGTCTTTGATATTATGCCAAAACTCGACAAATAGTAGTTCCTTAAGTAGTGTTATATCTGAAAACATATAAATCAACTTTTAAACATTAAATTGATCTAAATTAAAATTCATTGGTCTGATGGTTCAGGATAGAGAGCTCAAGAATACACCCATTCATATATGGACAGTTATTTTTGACTAAGGTACAAAAGCAATTCGATGGAGAAAGGATGGTTTTTCAACAAATGGTACTGGAATAGTTGACTATCCATGGGCAAAAAAAAAAATGAATGTTGAGCAGTGCCTTGTACCATACACCAAAATTAACTCAAAGGGAATATTAGACCTAAATGAAAAAACCTGTAACTACAAATAACTTCTAGAAGAAAACATAGGAGAAAATCCTTGTGATTTTGGGTTAGCCCAAGACTTCTTAGGTACGACAGTAAAAGCATGATTTATTAAAGATTAAATTGATAAATAGGGTGGCATAAAAATTCAAAACGTCTACTCTATGACAGACAGTGTTAAGAGAATTGAAGACAGGACACAGAAAGTGTTTGAAAATATATCTGATAAAGGATGTATTTAGAGTATATAAAGAACTCTCAAAACTCAATAGAAGAATGAGTAACTCAGTTTAAGAAATGTCCCAATGATCTGGACAGAAATTTCACCAAAGAATATACGTCCATGGCTAATAAGCACAGGAAAAGATGCTCAGCATCATTAGTCATTAGGTACAAAGAAAAAACACAGTGAGATAATTCACACCCATTTGGATGGCTGTAATCAAAAAGGACAGATAATCAGTGTTGGCAAGGATGTAGAAAAATCGGAACCTTTATTCCTTGCCGGTGATAATGTAAAATAATACAGCTAATTAACCTCAAAAAGTTAAACTGAATTTCCATGTGACCCAGCACTTCTGTTACTAAGTATATACCCAAGATAATTCAACATGTATCTTCACAAGCAGTTGAAACTACCCATTGTCCAGCAGCTGCTGGAGAGGTAAGCAGAGTGTAGTCAATGTATACACGGAAATATTTGGCAACACAAAAGAATGAAATATTACAACTTGAATGAACCTCCTAGACATGATGCTAAGTGAACGAAACCAGTATGAAAAACCACCATTTCATGTGATGCAATGTGTACGAAGTGTCCAAAACAGGCAAATGTTTATAAAGAGGAAGGTAAGCGAGGAGGGCTAACAGCATGGAGGATGACTGTTAATAGTGACAAGGTTTTATTTTGGGATGATGAAAATGTTAAAAAATGAGAATTACGGTGATGGTTGCATAACTCCGAAGTATATTCAAAACCATTGATTTATACACTTTAAGTTGTTGTTTTTATAGTATGTAAATTTCAGTAAAGCTGTTAGCAAATTAAAACTATAATGAGATATCATTAAACTGTAAACTATAGATATCACTACATACCTACCTGAAATGGCTAGAATGGAGGCAAGTCAGATGTCCATGTATATATAATTTCAGAGGTGGCAGGGAAGTGCAATCCTACCGTATACCAGGAAATGGGATGGCAGATGTATTTGGTGAGCACTGCCCCTAACGAAAATTCCTACCTGGTTGGGTGAAATAAATGTGCTCATTGGGATACACGTCCCTCTCCAACTTCGTTAGACTGTATTTTAGAGAGGGAAGAATAATTTTTTTCGTGTTATTACCCTTTCTCATCTGTTCTTCCCACATGTCTATTTAGACACTACTGTAGAAAGTCTTGATTTTTAAAATTGAAATATAATTTAAATACAGTAAAATGTACCTTGTTTTTGACAAATACATAGCAGCACGATTCAGGTATAGAATGCTTGATCACTCCCCAAAATACTCCCGCAGCCTTTGTCAATCCCACATCCAGACCTTGGCAAGCACTGATCTCTTTGTTTCTGTAGTTTTACCTCTTCCAGAATGGCATAAAGGGAATCATACAGCCTATAGCTTTTTGAGTCTGTTTTTGGGATTTATGCACGTAGTTACATGTATCAGTAGTAGTTCCTACATTTTTATTGTTTAATAGTGTTCTCTTGTAGGCATGTGCCACAGTTCATCCATCCCAAGTTGTAGAATGCTTGGGTCTGTTGTTTCCAGTTTGGGGGAATTATGAATGATTCCATCGTACGTATTCACATAGATTTCTGTGCGAACATAAGTTTTCATTTTACTAGGTTAAATATTTAGGAATAGGATTGCTGGATCGGTCGTATGCTAAGAGTTTTTTTTTTTTTCCCCTTGTCATTTTAATAGGTATGTAGTGGTACTTAACTGTGATTAAAAATTTTTTCATTTAGTGGTAAAATATATATAACAACATGTACCATTTTCATCATCTTAAATATACAACTTAGTGGCATTAAATTTTTCTACATCCTTGCCAACACTGATTATCTGTCCTTTTTGATTATAGCCATCCTAATGGGTGTTCAAATCTTTTGCTGATTTTTTTGGGGGAGGGGGTACTGTTTTCTTGTTAAGACTCTAATTAGTAAGCTAGACAAAGGACTTTGACAGATAATTCACAAAAACAGAACTTTAGAAAATAAGGAACTGTCCAGCTTCACTAGTGATGAAACTACTTTTTAATTTGCTGTATTACCTTGTTATTTTTATCCTTGTATTTTTAATAATGTAGTGTATTTTATGAGAAGGAATCATCTGTTCCACTGGGAGAATATACTAAAGTTGGAATAGTAGATGGTAAAGATATATAGAATACTGACATCATTATGGGGAAAAATTCAAGAAAATCTGTGTGATTGGGGAGGAAGTAGATAAAGTCAAAGGAGTACTCGGAATTGGGGTTAGATTTGAATCCTCCTTCCTCATTAACTTGCTTGATAATATAGTTAGGTTTCAGTAACTGAGCTAATCTAAGTCTGCTCTACACGTGGTCTTGGCTGGCAGAAATGGTGTTGGGTGGCATTTATCTTCTGTGATATTTGGAGTACGGGGGAAGTTATTAGCTAAGTTTTCTGTCTTGCTAGGTTACTCCTTTCCTGGTCCTTTGTCTGGAGAGAGCAGGCTTTTGTGGGGGAAATTTTCTGTCTCTTCTCATTGGTTTTTCTAGGTTGCCGGCTTCTCCACCTGTGCCATCAGTCCAGGATGCATGAAGCAGAGTGCATACCCAGGGAGCTGCTGTGTGGTTCCTTGGGCTCTCAGCAGCCTTGCCGGTCTGCCTTTTCTTTACCTTTCGAGTTTCCTTATGTTTGTTTTATATAGAATGTCCTGGTTTTTTTAGCCATTCTTGGCAGGAGGAATAGGGAGAAGTGTGTCTGTTTCATCCTGGTCTGGAATCCGATGTCCTCTTTAGACCTCGTACAGTCTTTACTGCCTCCTCCCCAGAGGTGACCACTGTCCTGACTTGTAACGGTGTCTGTAAGTTTTTCCCGTTTTTGAACTTTGTACATCTGAAGTTGTATAATGGGTACTTTTTGTGTCTGGATTCTTTTATCACTCAACATCGCTTTATGTGGTAAGTCCAAATCGTGGTTTATTTAGTTGATTTATTCTCATTGACATATAGTATTGTGTGAACATACCACGATTTATATATCCATTCTTACTGTTGATAAGCAACTTGGGTAGTTTCCATCTTGGAGGTATTATTATGAATAGTACTGCTATGAACATTATACGTGTCTTTGTACATAAGTATTTAGGAAAGAGTTGATTTTAAAAGTAAGAGACAGGCAAAATGCCACACAATTTTATATACTGTAGACATCTCACATATAAAATAAGGAAAAGACTTCTTTTCCCCAACTCTGATCCACCGAAGGTAGCAGCAGTTTCTTAAGTACCCTTGCAGAGTAAGTGCTTAGCTCTGTAAATTTACGCCTTGTTGCAGATTTTTCTGCTGAACATGGATTGGCAGGGAAGCTTCATTCCTTCTAGACATACAGATTAGCTAAAGAAGTTTAGCTGAAGATTCAGAGTGAGAGCAGGTGCCGCCCCTCTTCGGCAGCTGTTCCTGGCCTTTGGTTCCCTAATAAGGTGTGCACGTGCCCGTGACACAGTCTGAGCAGGGCTCGGGGCCTGCTGAACAGCCAGATGTTTGCCTGACACGTGTGAAATAGCTAGAGCTTAACACGCTGTTCTAGGTGCCTTATACCAACAGTCTCTGCCTTTTCATCTAGGAGAATATTTATACATGCAGTGCTCTTGAACACAACTCATGTAATCACATCGACGTGTCGATACTGTAAAAGAGATTTGGGATATTGTTTTTGAGATCAAATTCTCTATTAGAGACATTTAGATTAAATGGTTTTAAATTAGAATTGGATTGTTGGTTGCACAGAAATGGGCTTTTAGGAATGTTGAGACAGATATTATTTCGATCTGATTCTGCTTTCTTTTCCTGCTGAATATATAGCCAGTGAAAAAACATGACCAGTGAAATAAGAAAATTGCTAACATGAGTTTTCAGATTTATGTGTGTACTACATAGATCACATGCTAAAGAACTTCATTAGTAAAATCAATACAATAAAAGTTCAGCATGATATTTGCAAATTGTACATTTAACCTTTCCTTATTTTTAAGAAAGTTTTATTATGTACAGTTTCCAGTACTCCCAAAATAGACTAATATAATAAACCTTCATATAACCAGCATTCAACAGATACAAGCATATGGCTGATAATTCTTTCATCTTAACCCTTTCCTTCCCCCTCCACACTTCTAGATTATTTTAAAGCAAATCCCAGACATATCCTTTTATCCATGAATATTTAATGTAGTCGAAGAAATAACTTCTTTAACAAAAAACACATAATCACAATTCGACTGTCATACTAATTTCCTTTATCCTCCGAGTAGTAAAATGACTATCAGTGTTACTGCTATTAAAATGATAACTGAATTCTCTTTATGATTTCTTTATAATTTTTCTTTCTTAGGGTATAGCCTACGAGGGATGTAGGACCGATCATGTTATTGTTTTAAAGTCTCTAAAATAATTGTCTTCTGTGGTTGAGCTTATGTTCAGGTTCATTTGTTTGAATTATTTTTGATTTAGGGGTTGCTTGTTTTCCATTTTGATATAATTTTATTTTATAATTATGTAAAAGATATCCGTGATTATAAAACGAGGTGATTCAGATGTCTAATGTTCCCTTCTCTTTCCTTTTATAGAATCAGTGGAGGCTTGTGAAACCTCTGATAAAATAATGAAAAAATGTGTATATGTGTATTTCAAGAGAACCATAAATATTCCGATTTTTCCCCAAAGGTTCTATGAGCACGTGTGTGTGTGTGTGTGTTTGTATACATATACTATAGAACAGTGGTTCTCAAACTTTTTTGGTTTGGGGATCCCTTTATACTTTTAAAAACATGAAGACTAAGAAGAGCTTTTTATTTTTCATATAAGACACTTTAAAAATTAGAAATATTCTTTTTCATAAAATAACTATATACTCTAAACTCAAAATACTGGTGAGAAGAGTAGATTTGTTTTTTATTTACAATCTCTTACATGTCTGGTTTAATGGGAGACAGCTGGATTTTTTTCATCTGTGGGCACAATCAGTTGTCTAGTGTAGCATCTGGACTCTCTACTGTAACACTGGCAAGACAACGGGAGTAAAAAACAAAGTCTTAGTGTTACGACGAAAATAGTTTTGACCTTGCAGAGGCCTGGTGAGTCCCACTTTTGAGTGGGACTCTGTGTTAGGCAGAGCCAGGAGCGTGATTTAGGTTTGCTGTGTTTGCTTAGCTTTGAGTTTGCTGGTTTCTCATTCAGAAGGATGGGGTCTTGTGAGAGTCTGTGTCCGCTCTTATTCAGGTGCATTTTTCAGTCTCCCTGAGTGGAGCTCTTCTGTCTCCAATGTCTGCCCCCACCCCACCCCCAATCCCTCTAATGGCAAGCAGGTGCTGCATGTAGGGCAGGGTCACCCTCGTGGGCAGCTGGTCCATGTGGCAGGAGAGCCCACCTGGCTGTGGTTCACACCCACGTGGGGATGGATCGTGGTTTAAGGCCCTGCACCTTGCTGGCAGCAGTGTGCCCACAAGAGCTAATCTCTCCCCTACCCCAGTCTGTTGCTGCATATGTGGTGGCCCGCAGGTGACCCTGTTTTTGAGGTCTGTGTGGTGACTCCTACTCACGTGAGCAGGTATCTCCCACTGCTTCCTTCTGCACTGTGCACTGACGGCAGGACGCCCCTTGCTATGCTGCCCGCTGCTGCGCCCGGCGTCCTCCCTCTGCAGCTGCCTGCGAGCTGGCTGGGGAGACAGGACGAGGCAGGACCAACTCACTCTGTGTGACCTCGTCTCACACACATTTGCACCCAGTCAACCCAGCCTGGTTGACCTTGCGGTGGCATGTGCGTGTCGCTAAGGTTCACCCCGAGCACCCACACACTTGGGCTGGTCGGGTGATGTTGCCAGTGACTTTGAGCGCATGTTCCACTCCCATCTGGATAACTGTAGTAATTCTAGAACTAGTCTGTGCCCACGAGCACCAGCCTCTCGTGATTCCAGATACCCTAGACCGATCGCGCGTCCCACAGCCTTGTCACCTAATTCAATGTGGACGGCGTAGTGCCTTAGGATGGCGGCCACGGTGACGCGGAATCCCCGTGATAGGAGATCCGGCACGGTTTCATAGAGAGCGCCTAACACTCGACCGTCCCAGCCTCGGAAGGCAGCAGACGCGCAGACTACCTGCCCGCGGCCCGGGAGAGCGGCGGTGAAACCACCACCGGGCTCTTCGCGATCCTGTATTGGGAAAGCGTCCACTTCTAAATCTCTCACGGAGGCTCCGTCGCGCGGCAAAGCTGGTGGCGGCGGCCGCGGTAACCGGGCTTCGGCGCGCTGGTGGTGAACTCGTGCATCTGAACTGCTGCGCTCGGGTTCCTGGCGCCGGGCCGCCGGAGGGGGCGCCTCGCGTGCCTGTCCGGGGCGCCGCCCTGGCGCCGCGCCGAGCCTCCCGGGCTGACGTGTGTGCGCTGGGGGGAAAGCGCGCGCTCAGAGCGGCGCGGGCCGCCGGGGGGCCGCCGGGGGGCCGCCGGGGGGCCGCGGGGGGCCGTGGGACCGCGGCGCGGCTCGGATCGTTGCGCGCGGTGCGCGACGGCCCCGCGCGGACGCCTGGGCCCGGGACCGCGTTCACCGAGGATGAGGGCGAGCGTGGAATGCTTGAGGAGGTGCAGACCTCGCTCAGATCTGACCACCACCGACGCGGAGCCCGCCGCGTTCTCCCCGCGGCCCGCGCGCGGCTTCCGGGCAGCCGGCGCCCTTCCGGTGGTGCCGGCGGAGGTCCGGTTGCAGGATGACGGCGACGGCGGAGCCTGCGCCCGCGTGACCCAGCCCCGCGACCGCGCTGCGGCGCGGGCCGGGTGGGCGCAGCCGTGGCTCCCCCGCGGGCGGCGGTACGCGGCGTGTGGTTCGCGGAGTGGTTTGTCTGGCTTACTGATAAGCACGGGGTGTAGCGTGCGAACCGGTCAGGCCCGCCCGAGTGCTCAGCGTTCCTCAGCGGCGGCAAGGGGCGTTCCGCCGCTGCAGTGCGAGCAGTCCCTAAATGTCCGGGACCGCGTGCCGGACGGTTGAACCACGGGGCACCCTGGTCTGGCGGAGACCGATGAAATCCTTTAGTGATGGGCTTGGATTGCAATTATTCCGCATCAAGGAGGAGTTCCCTGCAAGACAGTGGATCAAAGGGTTGAGTTAAGTCCTTGTACACACTGCTCGTCGCCCCTCGATTTCCCGCTTGATGTTGGCACTTGGTCTAAATAAAAGTTGCAACCAGCTTTCTGTGGGTGGACCTGCAGGGGAAGCATTAGCGAGGGAGCACGATGGATCTCTCAAGGTTCCTCCTCCATGTGTATCCGGGCCACTCCAGGCCACTCCGGGCCACCCCGGGCTAGAAGGCTTGCAGGTGTGCGGGGAGAGCCACTTGGGGCACAGATTGCGAGGATTAGGGGTGAGCTGCTGCCCCCTAGCTGCAGACCTGGTAGCCCCTGGCTCTTGGATTTTGTTTATCGTGATCTCTGGCTCGCCTTTCCTGGCCTGGTACCTTCCTGGTCTTGGGGTACCCCCCCCCCGCAGTTGCATGTGCATGTGCGTCTCCTGGAGTTAGGCAAAGCTAAAGGCTGTCTGTACCCACTTACTGCTGTTACTATGTGAAGTCCTTGGCTGTGTTTTTGGAGAATGTAAACTGTTGAGGCTGGACTTAGCGAGGACTTAAACTTTAAACTGTTAGGACACTAAGGGTGACTGGATTTTGCATATTTCTACTTAACATTTGTTAAGAGTGCATGAAAAAGTGCAGTTTTAAGTAAAAACTGTTCTTTCCAACTTTAATATACTTAACAGAGCTCATATAAAGGAACAGTTAACCTTGTTATATATAAATTTTTTTAGTTTATGATATATACTTGATTATCATCCTGATCACATTTAGTTCCATGTAATGTTTACCAAGTGGTAGATTCTTGCTTTAACATGCAAGTTTTGGGTGGTCTGCTATCTTGTTTTAAAGTTCTAACCAAAGATAATCCAGTTTTCCGTTTTCATTAACAGATATATGTAGAGTGTGTCGGTCAGAAGGAACGCCGGAGAAACCTCTTTATCACCCCTGTGTATGTACTGGCAGTATTAAGTTCATCCATCAAGAATGGTGAGTCATCCTTCTAGAAATTTTATGTCTGCGCTTCAGTTTCGTCAACTATATAAGTGGGGTTGTTTCAGTGAACTTTCTCCGTAGTTACTTTTAAATTTTTGTTGTGAAGATTTGGAAATTACCCATGTCCATGTTGCCATGCCGTGTCATTCGGTATACTGTCTTCCAGGTGCATGCGAGAACCGTTCATTTGTTAATACTATGGAGAGCGTATTGTGTTCTTTGGAAGTGTTAAGGTTTTCTGGTTTTGCTTGGCATGTAATAGCTTATGTTATGAAATACTCTGTGCCAGGTAGTGCGCAGTGTTTTTACAAATCTTAATGCACTTAATCCTCACAATGAAACTGTGAGGTGAAGTTCTTCTTGTTTTTATTCAGGAAACTGAAGCATAGAAAAATAAGCAACTTGTCCTAGGTCACACAGCCAGCCAGGTCAAGACAGAACCGGGATTGGGACCTAGCCCCCAGGGTGGCAGTGTTACCAGACCAGTATTAGAGCCGACGTTGACGTTCAGGGAGTCTTCACGTTGTTAGCTTTGAGATTACAGTTTAGATTAATCAGACCTTTTAAATAGCAGGAGTACATATTGTTTCTATCTTTACTGCTATTCTGTACTCTTAGGGGGCATCTGTAATGAAAGGTTTGGAATATTCTAAATTTGAAATTGTCAAAGTTGTAAAAGCTCTATCATGTATAAAGTTTTAATGAAACAGAACATTAGTGTTCAAACTTTAAAGTTTTCTTGTTATAAATACTATACTTATGAATGTATTTGTGATTGCAGCTTAGTTCAGTGGCTGAAACACAGTCGAAAAGAATACTGTGAATTATGCAAGCACAGATTTGCTTTCACACCAAGTAAGTTCATTAGAAATTTTCACTGCATTTTTGGTTTATAATTGGCCACATAGAGGTGTTTAACAAATGTGAAATAACTGTTTTCAACTTAGTTTGTCTTTGATAGTAAAGGAAAGTATTGCCATAACCTTTTAGAAAATATTTTTCAAAAATATGTCAGTTTTTAACATACACATGTGTGAGAGGTTGATTTAATTTGTGAGTTTTTTTTTTTTTAATTGTGGACAAGTTCAAACGTATGCAAAAGTATAATGGGCCCATACGTACCCATCACTCAGTTTGACATTTTAACTCATGGCCTTTACGTGCTGTTGTACTCTGTTCCCCACGTCTCCATCTTTTTTAAAGCAAATTCCATTGTTTATAATTTCATCTCGACGTATTTATTATGCATCTAAAAAGTAAGGATCCTTTAAAAATAAAAACTGTAACTGTAGTACCATTATTCACCCAGAAAAATTAATAATTATGCCTTCACTTTTATCAAATATAATACTGTTCAAATTTGAGATATCTTTTGAGTTAAAATTGTGTAGGTTGGAATAATAATAAAGACAGTTTTAACTTTTTAATTTAATTTTATTAAATGTATTGGGGTGAGATTTGTTAATAAAATTATTTAGGTTTCAAGTGTACAGTTCTGTAATAATACATCATCTGTATGTTGCCTTGTGTGTTCACCACCCAAATATCCTTCCATCACCATATGTTTGACCCCCTTTATTTTTTCTCCCTTCCCCCACCCCGTTTGCCCTCTGATAATCACCAAACTGGTGTCTGTGTCTGTGTTAACTTACTTTTTAAAATGAGACTTTTTAAGCTCAATGTTTTTAATGCCCATGGTAAATATTTTGCAGGTCTTTAAAATTTCAGTTATATTTTATAATTCTTGTACCGATTGAGATTTAATGTTCATTGTCGATAATTAGAGGACCGTACTGGCATATTATAAAGAATTTGAAATGCAGTTTTTATTCTGAGATCCTAATATATTGCCCGCCTCCCAGAGGTTATTTTGTATTTTAGAGTTTTTTTTAAAAGTATCTTGAGCTCCTGAGTTATAAATGCTGTAAGTTAGGATTAGTTTTACTTTGTTATTATATGAAGAGTATAAATGATTAAAGTCATTATAATTTATTTTTGAAACTTTATATTCTTCACCATCCAAATGTCAATTATGTTATTTCATAGTCTTTACTTTTTTATAGCTTAGTTTTATAGCACACTGTAAGACTAAATAATTGAATATCTTCAAGAAGTTTGATTGGTTAGAAATATTAAGAGTGAGCTTTTTCTACTTTGAGGCCAATACAAACTTGTGTTTATACATCTTAGTTTTCATTTGAAAGTCATATGCTGTTTTCTATCTTTCTCAAAAACTGTCTTTCTCAAAAACTACTGGTGTAATGACTTGTTCTTGTGTATCAAATAATCTCAAAGTAAGTGATCTTTGTAAGTGTTGTAGAAGTTGCTATTTGTTAATTGTTTATTCCTTACTGTTGGTAGCTGGGAACAATTTTGTGATAGTGTGCTCATAAAATTTAGACTTTGGTTTTCAAGCTTTCTACATCCTAATTCCTTGTTTTGGTCTCACTAGAGAAAGATGTGTATTCCTCTCCAGTGCTCTTTCAGAGATACCTGTGGTACAGCGGTTTTCGCTGGAACCATTTAAAAAGGAACTTTTTCTAAAACATGACTGAACTTCTTTCTCTGAGTGTTGTGCCACATCTTGCAGAGGGTTGGAAGACCTGCATTTCCATGTGGAATGTTAATTATTGTGCTGAAATGGGGAGGGGGAGCGGGTGGTTGATGAATGTCAGTGACCTGATGCTCCCGAGTAGAGTGGCTCTCCCGCAGATGGCTCCTTGAGTGCTGTGTCAGGGCTTATTCATATGTGGAGGGGAGGTTTGTCATCAGCTTCACCTTTACTCTTGTTTGCTTTATCTCATCTTTTATAATTTGGGAAACCAGATGGTTTTATTGTTTGAATGCTAAAATATGTGTAAATTAGCTTTGCATGAAGTTCACGGCTCTGAGTGAGGGATGTGAATTCCCTTGAATCTTTTTTTCCGCTCAGACCTCTTTTTGTTGGCTTCTTTCTACATTTCACATGTGGTTTGTTCTCATAAATGACTTCTGGGTAAATGTGGTATTATTATCAGTATTCGATTAACTTTTTTATAAGAAATATATTTAAGGATAAAACAAATATTCAAAGATAAGTCTACCTGCCTATTTTATATTTATGAATTGAGATGTTTTTAAATCTTTGTGGAGTTATATGTACGTTTTCCCTCTAATAGTTTATTCTCCAGATATGCCTTCACGGCTTCCAATCCAAGACATATTTGCCGGACTGGTTACAAGTATTGGCACTGCAATACGATACTGGTTTCATTACACGCTTGTGGCCTTCGCGTGGTTGGGAGTTGTACCTCTTACAGCATGTGAGTATTCATTGCTCTGCGGTTAGACTCATGTAACATTGCTTAACTATCTAATAATGTACAGTGATACTGTATCCCATTTTTTGTTCAGATGATATTATTTGATACAATGTCATATGTTAGGAAAGCCTCACTTAGGAAACATTCACCTGAATTAAGAAGTGTTTTTAACAGGTCAGTTTCTTGATTGAATGTGGGAAAGAAACATACAGCATACATAGACTAATAATGAAAGTTCATAAAAGAATTGAAAAAGCAAAACCAGATCATAATTGGAAAGAATTTTAATTTTTTCCCTTGGAGTATGTTAGAGCTTGCAAGGATTTCACCAGATAAATTCCTTGGAGATTTTTCTCTCTTTTAAAAGTCACTCACGTGTCTAATCGTCCTGAATAATTGGGAGGCTTATCTTTCAAATATATAAGACTCTCAGGAAGGTTGTTATAGACTAACCCTGAGTTGATACTTTTTTGGGTTCTTTGTAATTCTTGAAGACATGGAGAGGGTGTGTATGGTGCCAGACTATATAGATAGATACAATTCTTTGGAATTAAATGCAAATAAGATTTTTGAATAAATATAATTCATAGCCTCGTATGTCCTTAAAATAAACTTGATGATATATTAAAATGAAAATCTTGGGAGATACACCAAATTGCAGAATGGGTACTGAGAAGAGTGAATTAGTACTAGAGCTAGAAGGTTGAGCAGGCAGTTCTCAGGATGTAACTCAAAGAGACAAGAAGTTACGGGTGTAAGGGAAAAATGAATGGAGGCCGCATCGAGGTTTTTCAGTATCTGTCTAGTAGATAGTTCCAGAAGGTAAAAAAGGTAATGGAGATAAGGAGATGATAGTCATCTTTTAGACTGAAAGAGAGAGTTGACCGTGATAAAGGAAAGGCACTCACAAACCTAGGTGCAGTTTGCCAGTGCTGGGTAGGGTGATGTATGGATTCTCTCTCGAAGTAAGGAAAATCATGCCAGCCTCAGACTTAGAATTTTTTTTTGCTGAAACTAGAAGATGACAGAAACTTCAAATTTTGACAAACTTTTTGAACCTGAAATCTTCTCATAAATTATTCTCAGATGGAAAGACAAAATACTTCAAAAGATGCAAAAGCTCGGAAAATTTATCACCTCAAACTATAAAAAAAAGTGTTTGGGAATATACTTCCTAAAACGAGAACAAGGAATCAAAGAGAAAGGTGTGAGCTACAAAGAAAGAGAAACAAGTGCTTCTTATAGCTAAATCACAATTATTGTTAAACTATAATAATTACTAATGTTTAGGTAACAGCCTAGAACTAAAATTCTAGTCAGTCTTAACATGAGAGAAATTGTGAGGGAAACATAGAAATGAGAGCTTTTAAAGTTGTTTGTGGGGAGATTATAGATGGCACTCAATGTAGATAGGAAAGTACAGTGTAACTATGCATCAAAAATACAGAAGTACGTTAGACTGTGACCAAATAGAGTCCAGAACTAGATCCACAGGTGCATCGTCACCTGATTAACAACAGAGGTGCTACCGCTGTTCAGCGGAGGAAGTGGTCTCAGTAAATGGTGCAGCATCAACTGGCAGATCATAGGGAGAAAAATAAGCTGTATCATCATCCTACAGCTCACACAAAAAATTTTTGAGATGGATTATAAGCTTGATGTTTATTGTGAATATAAAAATCAAAAATCCTCTAAAAGAAAATATGGAATTACCATGGAACAGAATACTGATAAATTGGACTTAAGATGAAAAACTTTTATTCATGCTGAGGTATCTTTAAGAGAGAAAGGCATGCCTCAGAGTGAGAGGAGATATTTGCAATACGCATATCCAGCAAAGGACTTATATCTAGACAATCCGGTTAAAAAGTGAACAGAAGACTTAAACAGGTGTTCCTGGAAAGAAGATGATCTGAACAGCTAATGAACACATGAAAAGATGCCCGGCATCATTGGTCATCAGGAAATGCGCAAGAAGACGCTGCTGCCTACTCAGCAGAGTGGCTAAAATGAAAAGACGAGATAACACCAACTGCGTCTTAGGGTTGGAACTTGTTTACCTTGATGGTGTGAAATGTAAGGTGTAGTAACGGCTTTGGAGTCCTGTTTGGCTGTACCTGCCCGCGCTGAATACTATAAATACCCTGTGAGGCAGCCGTTCCCGTCCTGGGGACATAAGCTAATAGAATCACGAGCCCTGTGTTGACTGAATGACACGCACGAGAGTTATCATAGCAGCATTGCTAATAGTGAAATGGGAACCACCCAACTGCCTGCCAGTAGAAATAGAATGGGTGCTGCTTGTTTATCCATACAGTGGAGACTACATAGCAGTGAAAAAAGAGGTGACCATTGCGACATGGAATAAATAATGTGGATGGTTTTTACCTCTTTCAGAAAAGCGAGGCACAAACGCGTATGGATTGTAGGATTGCATTTATGTGAAATTTAAAAATAGGCCAAACTGGCCAATGGTAATAGAGATGAGAGTAGTAGTTGCCTTTTGCCAGAGATAATTCACTGGGAGAGGGCTTGAGGGAGCTTTCTGGGGAGCTATAAATGTTGAATATCTTGATCCAGGTGAATATATACATATATAAACATTTACCCAGACATACACTTAAGATTTATGTAAATTTTACTTTACTAAAAAGTAGCAAAACAAAATTCAAATAAATAAATAATTTATTTAAAAGAATAGAAATAAGATGATAAGTTCCTATTTGGGGGAGTGGGAACAGTAAGTAAAATTTGGAAAGTCCAGCAAAAACAGGAAAGACAGGAAGAGAGGGCAGAGAGGGCAGTAAAGGAGGGAAAGGAAACGGTTGCAGCACGTGACCCATGAGGGTTTAGATTTCTCTGTTGTGAGATAGAGCCTCACAGTTGTGTACATTTAAGTGTTCCACTGCAAGCAATAAGTACCAGGCAGCCCAGATTAGTGCTAGACGGAGTTAGCAAATGCTCACAAAACACAGGGACAGCGTTATCGAGCTGGATACATTCAAGATGAAAAGCTTTAAGTGGGGAAAAGCATTATATTTTATATTAATAAGATGTCTAGCTCACTGAGGAAATAAAATTTAAGGACTTTTCTGTACCAGGAAACAGTACTTAGAAATATGTAAAGCATTCCTAGTTACAGCGGAAGACTAACGCAAGCATACTTCTCTGACGTCAGATCAGATAATCAAAGATTAAGTAAGGATTTAGAGGATTTAAGTAGCAGTTTACAAGCTTGATTTCTGTTTGACTTGTTTATACACACACACAAAATCTAAATTATACCGCACAGTTCACATTCTGTAACATTTTTTAAGTTAGCAATGCTCCCTGTCTGTATTTTCATGCAAATACATGTTGAGCTGCCTTATCTGTCACGGATGCATACAGGGATGCCTGTCGCTATGAATCCGTTTTCCTGTCTGCAGACATGTAGTTCATTGTCAGTTTTACTTCGCTAGAAGCATACTTGCCTTGGATATTATGCATGTATAAATGAGTAATTTCTATTACAGAAAATCTGTTCCTACTATTCCGTTTTGATTTGGCTTCTGAAAATAGCCATCGAAGTCACTGAAGATTTCTGATACAAGACTATAGGGAATGCTTAAGCTAATATATAAGCTCTGGTTTGAAAGAAAGTTTCGTTTGTTTCCTTTTGGCCCCCATTTCCAACCCTGTTCCTGCTTTTGCTGACTAAGAAGCTAAGGAGATTATGGCTGTGCACTCACCCATACTTCATTTTTCCTTTCATGGCCAGATGTAAGATTTTCTCTTTCTGAGGATCCTTGAATCTGTGTTTTTAAACAGTGGTTGTTAGTTTGCTATTTATGGCATTGGAGCATGTACTCTGTTGAAAATTCCTCTTAATTTCAAAAATGTGCACCTCTAAAACATGAGCCTCAATGAATTTTAAAATGCTGCGTTAAAAAATTCTCCATTATTATAGTTCTGGAGCTATCTTTAGATTTCCTTTTCCTTTTCAAACATCTGTGCTCATTCAGTAAAAACAAGTGAGTGACTCTAGAGAGAATCTCAACTGTAAACATCTCTGTGTAACATTTACTGTTCGCTGTCACTATTTTTATTCTTGACCATTTCAAACATTTTTTTGAGACTCAGCCCTGTAAAGAGTGAATGTTCATCTCAGTGGCTTCATGGTATATTCCCTTTACCTCTGTCATCGAGCGGCGGTGTGGGTTCACGACGGGGGTTGTGACCATGTGCCATCGTGCCCTTTTTTCCGTAGGCCGCATCTACAAGTGCTTGTTTACTGGCTCCGTGAGCTCACTACTGACACTGCCACTAGACATGCTGTCCACGTGAGTACTGAGCCTTGGGACGGTGGAGGCTACACTGTGTACATGGGGCGCATTCTTTCTCCTTATATTTAAGGAGGACAAACAATTTATATCTGTTGTTCTAAGTAGCTGACATACATAAACGATGTTTGTTTTAAAACATACCTCTCTTAAAAGCACTGTTTTGTAATGGTGGGATGGCTTGTGTAAAGGCTGCTGTACAGTATGAGGTATATACTGTTACGTTCATATGCTGGAGATCATTTCAATGTGTTTTTAACAACATAGACATATAGACATTTGAATTCACATTTATTTTTAAAATGTTTCCTGTGACTGTTAGAATACGGACTCCAAAAACTTGTAGACTGTAGTTTTACTGTATCTTAATTTGACATTAAGCGTTATACTTGAATTTTCTTGGGGAAAACATGTGTTTTATATAATGCTATGAACGAGTAACTATATCAAGATCATTAGAATAGTAAGCTTGCAAAAGATTGCATCTGTGTTGGCTAAATCTTTTTCTGTGCCCAGCCTCCCTTAGGTGTGTGATCTCTACGTCAGTGAAGGCAAAGAACAATATCAGGCTCTCTTGTGAACAGAAGCATGCAGAGTATATCATCATCAGAATAAGCCAGACAGCAGAAAAGAGCAGGAGAGCATGTTGCGTTTCTGATAGAACAGAGATCAAGGAGGAAGCCTCGATCAATATTTTTAATCATGGTTGAAAATACTTAGAAACATCAGATGTGTCTGCGACTTGGTTTTTCTACTTGCTGATTTAATCTTTTTTTTTTTTAATAGAAGAGGAGTTATTTATGTCTGTTTCTTTGGCAGCGTAGGGCATAGATACATAATAGGTTCTGAACGTGAACCTTATTTACATTAGAATTGTTTTTTATTTTGATTATTGAAGAACAGCTTTGATTAAGTAGTGTTTAGAAGTAGACAGGGGCTCGAAGTTAGGGCACTAATGGCTGTGGCCATGACAGAAAGGAGAAGCAACCATTTGAAAGTTTGGAAATGGTGTAAGATGATAATCCTTTGTATAACAATATAGACCTTCTGTGAAGTGGTGCGGTAGAAACAGAGAGGACAGCGTTCCTGCTCCTGGGCATGGGGTTTTCCCCTCCGCCCTCCAGAACCCAGTAAAGCAGCAGGAAACCAGTCTTATGTGGCCACATGAGTTAAGTTTGGAGCTACGGGCGCGAAGTCTCCCACACTGACCCTTCCTTAGGTTGTTCATAGAGGAAAAAAGTCATTGCTTTGTGACAGGATTTCCAAAGGCTCCTGAGATTCTTGAGTTATCCTTGAACTATTCTGAAGTTAGACGTAGACTCGGGCAGGACGAGCCCCTTCAGAGAAGGGAGGAACAGAGGTCCCCAGTGTTACAGTGCTGCGTGTATTTTCACATACACAAGAACCATACTTTGTCTGAACTTGTTTGGAACTAATTCAGTTTTGGTGTATTCGCAGTTAGCATCAAAATTTAATCTGCTTTTTAAGTGTCAGATTTCTAAAGTATGTTACGGACTTCTCGTTCACGTCCCATGCTGAATACCCCTCCGCCGGCCGGCCTTTCCTTGTCGGTAGGCCTTCCTGGAGGTGCTTGTCCGCCTTTTAGATGTGCTGGTTCTGTTCATTTGTGTGTGCTCGGATGTCAGCCAGCCAAGTGTGTTAAACTCGAGTGTAAAGTAAGGACAAGGAAATTCTCGGTAAGGGTCAGACAGATGTTCACTTTTAGTAAGTTATGTACATACTCATCTTTTGTGTCATGTTTGGCTGTTTTTGGTTCTTTGCTTACCACCTTCCTGTGTCTCAGCCATGTGCAAACACAGGCGATGGACAGCTCATTTCTCTGTAGTCCTGATGTCGTTCTTTGCCTTCTGCAATATAATACGAGTATATAAAACATATTTGGCCAGCTTATAATATAGTTTCACCATCCTCAGAAATAATTCTTTTTGAGACACTGATTTTCACCCAGAAAACGATGAGTTTTCTGGCTGTTCTTACTGAAATTTTAGTGTGAGATGAAGTGTTACCTTTGGTTTCTGAGTTTTAGGTGCTCTGCGGAGTAATTCCGTGCCCTTGTTCTTCGCAGGGACAATTTGCTGGCGGACTGCCTGCAGGGCTGCTTTGTGGTGACGTGCACGCTGTGCGCGTTCATCAGCCTGGTGTGGCTGCGGGAGCAGATCGTCCACGGCGGGGCGCCCGTCTGGCTGGAGCACGCCGCGCCGCCCTTCAATGCTGCCGGGCACCACCAGAACGAGGTAACCCCTCCGCCCCGGCCTGGCGGTGTTCGGGCAGGACGTGAGAATTACTGTCACCCTTCGTGACCCAAACCCTTGACTCCCGTGTCCCTCACTGCAAAGCAGGACAGTGAAAGGTTTGGGAGAAGATGAATGGAGAAGTGGACAATCAAAAGACTTTGCCTTCTAAGTGTCTAGCAAGATTGGGCATGGAGTTAGGGAGCATGCGCAGATGCTCTTTCATCCCGTCGCCTGGGTTACTGGCTTCCCGCTGGCCTGGGAGCTGGAGTACAGCCTTTCTGCACGTGCTCCGACATGCTGCGTCACATGGACGGAGGAGGCTGCCTGCCCTCGCCGTCCTCCAGTTCTCCGTGTGTGACGTGTCCCGCCTTCGCTGCTCCCAGTAGTGGGAGCACTACCAGAGGGAGAAAACCCAGAGCACCGTCGATGAGTCTTGTGCAGCTTTATTTCCTCGTGAGAGATGATGTGCTTTGGTGTGAGCGCATTTGCTAGAGCCATTAAGAGGAGAAGGAGGATACAATGAATGATTTTTAGTATTTTGCTTGCTGAGAAATTATGGGGCTGAAAATATCCAAAATTAGCTACTTGATATGAAAACAATTCACCCTTCATAAAATTTTATTCTGAAAAAACTATAAGATACTTCAAATGATAATCAACAACTTAATTTTTTATTGAACGACCTGCATTCGTCAGTGTGTAGATCGATTTTAAAAAGGCATTGCCTTTTTTTTCTACAGAGAAATGCCTTTTTCTCTACAGAGTTAAGAGTATACAGCTTTTTGAAAACCGCACACATATAAAAACGGGACTACAAAGGATACTGTTTTTGTTTAGCATGAATGTTTTTATCTTGTCCCTCATATTTTGAAGCATTTGATGTAGTTCTTTTAGAACCTTTATTAAGTCCACGGGAGTCGAGTGTTGTAATTACACGCAGCTCTGTCTGTGCTCGGTAAGGTAGCAGAACTCAGGAGGAGCCTGTGGGCGGTGCCGTGGGGACTGATGAAGTCTGTGGACTGGCTTACCTACTGCACAGAAATGAGATATGTGTCCCTCGAATGTTTAACTGACAGCTGAGAATCGTTATATATCTGTGCGTAAACAGATAGATGCATAAATAAGTAGGTTTACATCCCTGAGGCGGTCATTAAAGAGAGGAGCTGTCTCATGAAGGAGTACATGGAGTGATGCACTCATGATAGCCAGGTCTGTTAGTCCATTTTCTCCAGTGCTTTATGAAACGTTAATCCCTAAATTATGCTGCGTGGATATACACACTGTGAAGTGAGTTTCTGTCTATATACCAAGTTGATCCAAAATCAGATATATTTAGAAAAGATGACATTTTAATAAGATGAATTTTAATAAGAGTTCATGTTTGATAGCTAACCTTCTTTATTTTTATTATTTATTTTTTTAAGAAGAGAGAGCATGATTTGGAAATAGTGAAACAGAAACAGGTTAGCTAAACATCTGGATGCTTCTGTCACTCTTAGGCTCCAGCGGGAGGAAATGGTGCTGAAAATGTGGCCCCTGACCAGCCTGCCAACCCGCCAGCCGAGAACGCGGTGGTGGGGGAGAACCCCGAGGCCCAGGACGAGCAGGCGGAGGAGGAGGAGGAGGAGAATGAGGAGGAAGACGAGGCAGGCGGGGAGGACGCAGCCGACGCCAACAACGGTGCCCAGGGTAATGGCCGCGGGCCGGTCCTCCCCTCTTCTTCTGGGCCGCGGGTCCATTCCCAGCTTGCTTTGGGGAGAAGGACTGGAGTTCTAAAATTTAATGGGTTTGAAGTTCTATTTCTAACCCGTTTTTACTTTATTTTGGCAAATTCGTGTTTATGGCTACACGTGTACATTTTTTTTCCCTGTGAAGTAGGGCGCATTTTTGTTGGAAAATCCTACTTTACCCAGGACTTTTGTAGGATGGGGACAGACCTATTTTAAGCACGATTCCTTGGGTAGCTCAGAGTAAGTGACGTGTTCGAGCTGAGACCGAGGGTGAGAAGAAGCGGGTTGTGTAGTGGGAGCCAGGCCCGTTTGCCGGGAGAGGCGAGTGCACAGAGGCTCGGAGAGCGTGGCTGCTGCTCCCCAGAGCCCACGGCCACCGTTCCCGCCTCTCTGTTCAGTGCCGTGGCTCCTGACTGGTTTTCCGGCTTCCATGCTTGTTCCACATGATATCTGTACTGCCTTTCCGCCTGTAAAATCTCTCAGTGGTTCATCTCTGATACTAAAGAACAAAATAAATTCCAGCCTTCACATTCCAGTTGGACGTTCTGATCCCTGTCCGCCTTTCACATTATATCTTCTGCCTCCTCCTCACCCGGAGAATTCTAGTCTCCTGGCCTCCTTCCTTGTCTCCAACCCACCAGTCATTCCCGATTCAGAGCTGCTGGATTCCGCTCTCTCACGTAACCCTGTTTGTTTCCTTTCTAGTACTCTCCCAGTCTAGAGTCACCTTATTTATTTTACATGTTGTGTTTGTTTATATGTATTCTTTCTTACTGTCTAACGAGCAAATATGAAAAAATTTTAAATGTGGTTTAGCTTCTCAGCAGTAGTTTCCAAAACACTGAATTAAGAGAGTGCGTTTTATTGTTTGTGGTTCAAGTTCTGTCAGTAATCTTCCGACCACAATTACATTTCCAGACGACATGAACTGGAATGCTCTCGAATGGGATCGAGCTGCAGAAGAGCTTACGTGGGAAAGAGTGAGTAAGACTTCTTTCTAGCCAGCAGCCTAGTGTTTTGATCCTAAAGGTGTACACACTAATTTTGTAGTTCCATTTGATGAAAACTTCAGTAGAACTTTAATTTCTAGAGAAAATTAAGTGATGTTTTGTTTGTGGCAACGATATTAAAAATATTATGATGAAGGTCTATTGATGACTGTTTGTCGTCTGGCCTCTAATACAGACCTTGTTCCTCTTAGGGAATGTTTAACCTGAAATTGTGGACTTTTAAAAAAATGAAGTAACAGTTTACATATTAATCTGATGCTTCAGTTAACAACATAATGTAGTTGTGTCATGAAATCGTGACTGGCTCCTTATCTAATGTAAGAATGAAACCAAAGATGGAATGTTTTTGACTTTATAATTATGATTGGGAATCAAAGGAGACCCAAAATATAAAATTCCCATAAACGGAAGTTTTTTACTCCCTGAAAATGATAGGCCATATTGGAAAGTAGTGGCTCAAGATTGTATTTAAAGATGCTGAAAGGAAAATGAATGTTTTTCATAAATAGAATGAATATTCTATTTTATCTTGAATTAATGCGTGTTCTTTATTTTAGATGCTAGGACTTGATGGATCACTAGTTTTTCTAGTAAGTAAATCTAATATTTTTTAATAATAGAATGGTGACTTTTTCTTAGTGATTCAGTGATTGCAAATTTATGATATGTGCTGGCTTTTTATACTAGAGATCAAAATACCCTTTGATTTTTGATGAGATGTTGAAAAATTTTTGTTATATGTATTGAAAATATTGGCAAAGCATAAAGGTAATACTGTTTAAAATTATAAAATATTTGGTTTTTAGAAAACAGAATAACAATGTTAATGGTAGTGAAGAACTTGGTCTTTTATAACTGTAGACCAAACATTTTTGGCCCCAGGGACCGGTGCTCCCATGAGAATCTAATGCCTGATGCTCTGAGGCGGAGCTGAGGCGGTGATGCTGGCGCTGGGGGGCGGCTGCAAACACAGATGAAACTTTGCGTGCTTGCCTGCTGCGTGGGCAGGGCTAGGGAAGGGGGAGTCAGGGACCCCTGTTTTAAAGTTCCACTTGGCAGTGTTTAATGCCTGCACTGGTGGAAACAGCAGCATTTCAGAGTTCACAGTGAGAGCCCCTGGCTCATCCCAGGTTTCCACTTTTTGCTGAGTCCCACCTGTCTTTACATTATTTATCAATAAAGAGCGCAACTAAAAAGTGGTGGGCGATTCTTGAAAGACCTGTTCTTCAAAGGAAATTTTTTTTTAAGTTTCTGTAATATAAAATCACTTACCATTTGGGATTTGAGTCTCGAGGAATGATGCATCTGGTGGTGATTCACGGATTAGTGAGAATGTGATGTTAGCGAGCTGCTCAGGGTCTGATCGCGGTCAGTACAGGCGGTGTCGTTCGCTGTGTGCTCATCTGCATCCCGTATCTCGTCAGGCCCTCTTCCATGAGTGACAGAAGTCGGTGAGGCAGTAGTGTTGACTCAAACTCATTCTGGTTATTGGAAAGAGACATTTACAGAATGACTTCATTAATTTATGGAAAATTATTTTTAGTATCTACCATGTGCCAGCTGTTGTGACACTGGGAGATTCAGAGATGAATGAAGTAGAGTCGCTGTTCTCAAAGATGCTTTATAGTGTAGTAAAGAGAAAGGAAGAGGTGAGCAAGGAACGTTGGGGTGCTCTGTGTTAAAGACTCCGTGACAAAGGAGTGCACAGGACACGGGAGGTACAGGAGGGCTTGGTGAGATGCTCCTTAGGGGAGTTGGGGAGTATGTCAGCACAGCGTTTTTAAAGAAGAGAACGTAGAGGTTGAGGCACAAAAGATATTGGCGATAAGGACACCTCAGGAGCCCTTAAGACAGAGAAGCTGAAAGATTTCAGTGACATTCGCCAGCGTGGCGAGTAGGACTGTAGCAGTCATCTTTCAGACAGACTGGTCACGCTCCTTGCTTCTTAGGTTTGTGGCAGATTGGGGGTCTGATCAGAATAATCTTTCTCAAAAGAAAAGCGTACAATGTTGGCCCCTTTTGAAAAAATCATTAACTCGATGTTTGGGGTGGCAGAGGTGGTGGGCCTAGACAAACGGGCTGGGACAGTCTGGTGTCAGCATGGAGCATGACTGAAGCGTATGTGACATGGCTGGAGGAATACGTGATAGTAGCAGTCTTCTCGGAGGTGGTAATATGTATCTGTGGACCAGTGACCAAGTGAGAATGTGTATTCTGAGGTATGAATAAAAAAACCCAGGACATAGGGAGGAAAGGGACCAGAGAAGGTCAGGTGACCTTGAAGAAGTCATGAGATCAAAGTAGACAGCGTACATTAATATGCTGTTAGGAATTAATGTGGTTTTCAGAATTTTCTCCAGTAGGGATTTTTTCAGTGCCATTTGATTGAATGCAATCTGGCAGTGATGTGTGCGAATCTGTGTAGTTTGTGGCAGATTATTAATTTACGAGGAGGAAATGTTTATGGGTTAATTTTTTTTTTTTTATTTTTGACATGTGACATTACGAACTTTGAGCTTCATTCGGTTTAGCTTTATGAGCTATCTGATGAGGAAGGTAGCATTGCATGTCCTTTTCGGAGTGAACTCGGGTGTGGGTGACACTCCCAGTCCGGTGGCCGAGCGAGCGCGCGGCCCGCGCCAGCCTCACGAACGCTCTCTCCCCGCAGGAGCACGTCTTCTGGGTGGTGTCCTTAAACACGCTGTTCATCCTCGTGTTCGGTAAGTGGCGTTCATTCTGCCGTTCGTGGTGGTGGTCGTGGTGGGAGTTCGGTTTTCTAGGGGCCGCGTTACGTCGATTTTGTTCTCAGACATAGGGACACATGGAACAATTTCAGATAGCCGTCCCGCATAGGAATCTCGTGCCGGTTCGTTCTTTCCCAAGCAGCGCTGACTCCAGTAACCTGTCGTTACCTGCCGGCCCTGCTGCTCTTGGCAGACTGACTTGAGAATGTGGAATATCCCACTTCTGGTATTCATTGAGTGCTGACTATCTGTGTGCTCTTCCCTGTGGCAGAAGGTCTTGCTGCCATCTGTCATAATCCTGACCAGGATCTTTCCAGAGACCCTGGCTTGGAGGCCGTCACCGCAGATGGCTGCAGGCTTGAGAGAAGACAGTGAGCCTTCCCCCAGGGTGAATTCCCCTTAGACCCAGATTCCAGCCAATGCAGAGCCACTTCCAGACACACTCACAACTGCAGCTCTGAGGGTTCTGTGGCTGTTCTGTGACAACACGAGTCCCTCCCACTGGGAGTAATTAGAAAAAGGAAGGAGGTTGAGGAGATGCAGTTGACAAGCTTTTCTGCTTTGAGAAAGGTGAGGTCAACTGAGTCAAGTAAACCAAGGTCTTAGAGTTCAGTTCCTGCATCTCTCAAGGGAGAGAAGATGGAGTCGGTAGAATCCGGTTATTGTCGGATGAGCTATGACTGGTGTCTCAGAGACAGACCTCAGGCTACAGATGACCTCTGAGAACTTCCTTCCTTTAATGCGTGTGAGTTGCTGCTCAGCTCCCTGAGGAGGGAGGAGATGTCCCAAGGTTCTGCCACCAAATTCCAAGTTACTTGCTTTGTGTCAAGGACACATCGTGACCCCGAAAGCAGCTGTCCTCAACAGGAAGCTGTATGGGCCAAAAGACACCGAATACGTATATTGAAGATGAAACAAAACATTAATTTCTGAATCTTATTTGTAAAGAGCAAAAGAATATTACAGGTAACTTTTTGAAACAATATCTTTAAATAAGATTGTGCAAATTAACTGGAAGCTCATTCTTTGTTTCCCCTTGCATATAGCGGTGAAAGCGTTTGCTGATTATTGTGCATTTATTTTTCGTTATGTAAAATAATTAATATATAGAATGGAGCTGTTTTCATCTTGACCAAGTTTTATTTGAGAGGAAAAAGGTGATCTATAGAATTTAGTCTTCGCTTGTATAAGAAAAGCTTACTGCTAAATTAATGTTTGGAGGAGCAAGTCACCTTTTAAACATGAATTACAGAAATAAGAACTCTCATTTATATGAGGCAAATCTCATCTAAGTAGACTTTTTACCAGTCTATTCTCCTGAGCCTATATGGGGAAAAAAAATTGTCTTAGTAGACTTACCTACAGTATGCTTAGGATCTCTTGAGATTAGACGAGAAGTTTCCCCTCTCGTGATAAGCTGGTCCTTGCCTGTGAATACAGTCATTGGGATGAGCCCATTCATGCTGCTTTCCTCCTCCGCTCGCTCTTCTGCAGTTGTCCTCGGGCACTTCGTGGTCTCTGGTGGCCATGCGCTTTTCAGAAGTAAAACCTACAGCACTGCTGACTCTCAGGAGAAGAGAATGGTCAGGATACCCATCTAGTAGTCTCTACGTAATGGGGTAGAAATTGATTATTACAGTTGCTGCTCAGGTTACTATTTACATAGGTAAATAGTCAAAACTTGAAAGTTTGCCTTTCTCAAGGGCTTCCATAAGCCATCCTCAGAGTTGGGTGTGAGAACAAAATAGGAAAAATTTTTCCTATGTTTTTTTCTTACCATTTAAAAGTTTCTTGTGTTTTATAATATACATATCAGTGAAATAACATGTGATTTATAAGTAATTTCAAATAAATCTTAGACCTATAAATAACTTTCTACTCATAGAATGCTTGACCAGAAGTGCTCGGCAGCCGAACCTCCCTGTCAGGAGGCAGATGATGTCTAGTTCTCTGCCTCTGTCTGCTGTTCCAGTGATAGCATTTGGAGCCTTTCTTGAGAGCTTCCGTTTTTTTCCCTTAACCGTTAGACCGTCATCTGTGTGGGTGGTATTTTACTATCACGCAAATATAGTGTTCCCTCAACATTTCACCTAATGATTTTTTTATCCCTCAATGATAGTCGCCGGAAATTAGCTATTTTATTAGGCATTGCAGAATGATTCTTCTCAAATTCTATCATCACTTTTTACATTTATCGGCTGGCTTTTCTGTGAAGAAGAACTTATTTTTTATCAGCTAGAGCTATTTAGTTAACCTGGACTTGTTTGTTCAGAAGGAGGAGGACAGATGCACAGTTCTTTCCCTGTAATTATTGGTTTTTGGGATAAGGAGTTAATACGGTGACTACTTTCACTGGTGATAAAAGTGTTTTCTGTTATCTTACCTTTTTTTCCCTTTTGTTTTTTGGCGTGCCACTTTTTGATTGTATGTGTTCAATGTGTGTCCATCCATTTTGGTCATTGTTATTTTCATGCCGTTATCATCTTTTCTTTGGCCTGTGAGACCCTCTTTGCAGTGGTTCCTGTGTCCTTTTGCTATGAGCCTATTAGACCCTGATAACTTTGTTCTCTGGTTGTAGGGAATATCCCAGGAGGTACCTTTCTGGCACCAGTTCTGGAATGTTCCATTTCTTTAAGAAGCCCAGGTTCCTTTTAGTGGGTGATGGTATAAGGGTGGTACTCACTGTTTAGATTTTGAGGTTTTCATTGAGTTTTCCCCTCCCTTTTAGCATTTTGCCCTTACCACATTGGTCACTTCTCTCTCGTTGGTCTGGGATTTGAAGAACACGTGAGTATAATACTTTTATGACTTACTTTTATTAATCACCCCCCCATTTGATATTTGTTGAGTAAATAGTATTGTAAAGAGTTACTTCATTTCTCAACCTGACTTTTGCAAAGGAGTAATTATTCACTGTCTGTTCTGTTCTTTTAAAACTGACAGTCGCTCAGGACACAGTAAATGATGCTGTCAGCTAAGGAGATGTGCTCTGAGGGCCTTCCTGCTGGCCGGGCCAGGGGCGTGCCGTGGGGGGTTTCTCTGGCAGGTTGATTGTCCACCCATTCTGCGAACTTGCGTGTTCCCTTCTCTACCTTTTTGCCAGATGCCCCTTACTGAATTTAGAAAAGTAACAGTCTATCAGTCATTTTTAAAAAATGATGAGTCTGTCTTAGAATGATGGTCTGCAGTGTTTTCTAAAGAACTTGCTTTAATTTTGACATTTTTTCATTGTTTTTCAGAGGTAGATAAATACTTGGATGGACAACTATGTTGGGGGGAAGAGGGCAGAAAGATTTTAGTCTTTTAAGGAAGAGCTGATATATCTGAAATTCTTGTTCAGTGTGTGCGTATGAGTCTGAGAGGTCACATTCTGGAGTTCTGAAAGTGCAGAGATGTGTCCAGTTTTACTGCTGCTCCAGATTCTTGCTAGATGAGCGCACGGACATGAAAAGCTTTGATAAGTTCTGACCTTCTAAACTATCGCCATTTGCTATCTGAATTTCAGGAACCAAAAAGATAGGTGTGTTTGTCACAGTCCGAACGCTTACTCTGAGTTGAGAGTGGGCAGGTTTGGAGAGCTGGTGAAGCTCAGACTCTTGGCAGTGGGGGGAAGCGAGGGGTGGGGATGCCCCCGGCAGGCGGGCAGCTGGGCAGTGTGCCACTGCTGCTGCTGCTGCTACCGCTCAGCCGTTAGCACGTGCACGCCAGAATGGACTACAGCACAGATCTCGTGTTCACTTTTTCCTGAGTTTTGTAAAATTTAATTCACCCTTATTTTGTCTGCTTGATCAAAGTGGTATTTTTTATTTTTTCCTTGACCTTTCATAATCAGTAGCTGTCAGTGGGAGGATCTGGTTTGCAGAGATGTCACCCAAAGGAGATGTTTCTGGTCGTTTTCGCATTCTAAATCGCCCAGGTGGCTCGCTGATAGTCCGCTTGGGTGTTCGATACCTTGTTAAACGGGGGGATCGGACGTGTGGTGCCATTAAAGTTTATCTGTGTTTTCTTATTTCCAGGTCCAAGCATCTCATTTTGAAGGCCTAATCACAACCATAGTTGGATATATTCTTTTAGCAATAACACTGATAATTTGTCACGTATCCTTTCATGAACCAACTTGGGTCTTTAGTAATATTATTCATACCAAAGAGTTGTTCCTATTGATGCCTGTCTCTCCCCTTGTCCTCTTAGTGAAAGTCGTAGGTTTTTGTGGTGAGGATCAGGGCAGGCAAAATAGGAACTACGTTAAT